>VYZW01032013.1:3417-26620 GCA_013401315.1 Balaeniceps rex
GCTGACTTCAAAGCCCATCCTTCTTCCTGGACTCAACTGCAATCTATTGCACTTGAAATGTTGCCCGTGTGGATCTGGAAGCAATATCTTATACTATGATGCTTCACCATGGTGATTTTCACAGTGTAAATTAACAGCCTACTATAAAACCAGAGGCTTTGCTATGATAAAAATTTATCAATCAAAATGGTTAATTTTTCAGTGGATGGTAGACTGGTAGTACAAATTATCCAGTTCCTTAAATGCACTTCTATAAAATCTGAAGGGCAGAGAAACAAAAGGATCTCGTTTACTGCAGTTCAAGACCTAAGCAATTTTGCATTTTCAGAACTGGAGGGGGATAGAAATTTGGAAGACCCCCATAGAGGACCAAAAGCTGCCCCGCAGATGGGACTCAACCAAAAGGCAGCTGCCTTTGGTTCAATAAAGAAGAACGTAAGAAGTATCTCGTTTGATTAGTCAATTCTAGCTCAGATCCACAGTGCTCAACACCGCCTATGCAAAAATAAGGGTGAGCTTATTTTAGCTGCTGCTAACATAGCTCCTCCCCCTTTCACNAGTGACCACTTATCTGACTACCCCTAGAGCTGCACACTTCCTCAGATTTCCACCCACCTGAGTTTATCATGAAATAAAATTTAGGAAAACATGGAATACAAGTCTACAGAGCAGAAGCCAGCATCCCTCATCCCTTACATATCAGGAAGGCTTATATGTCACCTTTCATGCTGATGAGGTACAAGACCTGCTTCCTCTTTAGTCCTCCATGCCCTAGGGTTAGTGAAGAATGTGGCACCATAGATTTGGGTACTTTATTATTAATTTAGGTCAACTGGAACTCTTAAAAAAAGCTTTGAAATGGTAATTATTACATTCATTACTGATGTAGCTACTGCTTTCCTGCAAGTTAAAAGTACCACCAATTAAACAGATTATTGACTACTAGCTATATAAAGGTACAGGATGTGGGCTTTATCACAGAAAAGCTGCACTTGCAGGGCTGAAGTAGACTATGTTACACATGGGAGAGAAAATCCTGTGTAAAGAAGAGCTTGATTGAAAATCTATTTCTAAAATCCAGTGCGATCTGATCCTCCTCTGAAAGAAACATTTCCCAATACCACAAATAGGAAAACTTAGAAATACCTTTGGAGAACATTTTTATCCAGGTTTCTTACCTTGAGATATGTTGATTTTTTTAAAAAAATTTTTTTTTAGTTAAAATAATTGTACAAGTTTACATACAGACCTTTTATTTCTACCTAGATTTCACTAATATATGGTCAGGGAAGCAACCTCACTATATTTCTCATGAGACTTGGTTAAATTAAATTGTGTTAGGTCAACAAGCCATTACCATATTTCTGCATGTGGGGTGTTTCAGACTAGAAACAGCATAACAGTGAATTATGCTAAAGGTAATTCTATTTCCATATAAGAATCCACACCATGAAATAAAAATATTAGCTATTCAACTCACACTCTCCCTTAGTCTGAATGACCTACTGAGTACAGAAATATCACAAATGAAAATAACAATAATTTTAATGTTGTGGAAATTCTAAATCTTGTATACAGCTATTGAAGAGAAACATCTGACAACTAATGTCCATTTATATCATGTACCTACCTTTTCATTGTAAGGTTCATCTCTGAGAACTTCTGGTGCCATCCAGAAGGGTGAACCCACCACTGGTAACTTCTCACTATATAGATATGGGATAGATTGGGGGGAAAGGGAGGAGGGGGGTGGGGGGAGAGAGAGAAGAACCATTAATTAAATGCTCAGGAGTTGCTACTAACTTTCCGTAACTCTAAGTATCTGCAGAAACTTTCACCAGAGGGAAGTCAATGTACGTGGGTTCCATAACATACTGTATTTTACACTGGTTTCCTACTGGAGTCACTGGAACATTCAACAGCAGGAGAAGAAGGTGAAAGAAAAAGAAAGCTTCAATCAATTACTCATATTGTATTTCCAGTTTCTAAGTGCCTGGCCACTTTTTTTAAAAAAAAAATTATTTTATTTTAAG
This sequence comes from Balaeniceps rex, assembly GCA_013401315.1. Classification (NCBI taxonomy): domain Eukaryota; kingdom Metazoa; phylum Chordata; class Aves; order Pelecaniformes; family Balaenicipitidae; genus Balaeniceps; species Balaeniceps rex. Next base: position 5,451 of record VYZW01032013.1, read on the forward strand.
GTTACAGCTGTTCAATAGTTTTGGTTTCCAAACTCTTGGCAGAGTTGGCTCCTTCATCTATACATAGAAAGGTTTGTGGACATCAGTTTCAGGCTAGATGTCAAGTTCTCCATTCATGCAGCAAGACATGCAGGTATTCATCCCTACGTGTATACCAATAAACAACTCTGAAAAGTATCCAGCACAGCCTGCTTGCAAACTGTACTTTTAAAAAAAAGTCAAGTTTGACCAGATGAATCCTTTAATAGGGAAAAATTAAAAGTAATCAGGATAGAGCAGATTTGAAAAAATTGCAATGTTTCCATATGGCTGAATACTGGGGCCTTAAGAAATGCCTCCAGCTGACCTTAAAGGAACACCTAGTAAAAAAACCAGGCCTCTGAAGGCCTCAAAATAGCATGGCTTGCTAGTCAGCAAACTGGAAACAACAAAACTGCATTTGAAAATGGAGGTAAGACTACATCAAAACAAAATGGTGGCTAACATAACAATTTTATTATGTTGTTTGTTTTAGTATTAAGCTACCTTAACTTTAGCTATTACTATACTAAACTAAACTCAGTTTTCAGGGCATCTCAAAACTGGGTATTAAGCACACCTTAAGGCACCTGTGATGCCCTCCTGATTTTGTGATGGGTTCCTATGAATACAGCTGAAGCTTTCAGCACCTTAAAGGGCAGAGATTCTATAGGAGCGTACAAGATACACATTGGCTGTACTTATCAGTAGTTTGGAAATTAAGATGTTCACTTTATTAAGCTTTTAGATCAATATTTCATCAACATCAATGCAAGCCTTCAGACCGCCGAAGATACAGTTTTAGGATATATGCAGTTTAAAACCAGTGCATAGCTGGGATCAACTTTCATTGTTTTCTTTGCAGTCAAAAGAGCTGGAAGGCTTTTATTTATTTTACGCAGAAGCACACACTGGAGAAAATCTGACAGCACATTTCACAGTCAGAACAATTTGAAATACACAAGTCAATATACAGAGAGAACAATGAAATCCTTGTCCTTGATCTCCCTAATGGAGGGATGACAAGAGGACTATTTCCAATTGTGACAATAGCTTGTGACAGTCACCTGTGCATTCCTCAAATGAGTTAAGATTATAATTTCATCCTAGGGAAAGCAAAATGGTGAGCTACTGTTAGACAGTAATTTTAGTATCTCTGTTATAAACCTGGATCTTAACAACTAACCCAGAGGTTGAAGAGAATAATACTGGAATGCCACTGAATATTGTTTATGAAAATGGAAAGCTAATTAAAGTTGTTTGGAATCAACAGAGGACATTTATTACAAAATCATCCCAATCCAGAATGCTAGACAGTATTTTTGTGTTTGCTTTGTTGTGTTTTTTTTTTAAACCAAAATTCCCAAGTACCTGCTTAGAAGATCTACTGAAAAGCTTGAGTAAATCCTCTACTCAGTGGAGCATTTTTGAAGACTAAACATCACCACTAAATCTATCAAAATGGACAGTAATTAAGGCTGGCACATTTTGGTCATGCAGCCTGCAGTTCTAGACTGAAGACTGAGGATATTTTTTGCAAATTTTGTATCAGAATGCAATAATGGCCTCAGGGATCCAGCTCATAAGAGCTTCTGACCTGCAATCGCACTGCAACTCTTGCTGTATTTTGATTAGTTCACGTACCTGTGATCAGGAATTTTCTCTGCTAAACCAAAGTCTCCCACTATTGCTGCGTATCCGTTCTCATCATGTTTTATTAAGCAGTTCTGCGGGAAAGAAAAAAAAAAAAAACACATCAAAAAACCCCAACAGAAGAGTTATTGTCTGGGCATGAAACTCATATACCGTTTTATTTATTTTTAATCTGGAACAAGACTACAAGATATTGTTTGGAAGATATTAATCTATGAGAAGCTTTTGTCTGAAAGCAACCACCCTTTTCCCCTACCCTCCCCCCTGCACAATCACATGTCTGTCAAACTTAAGATGCTGCAAACAGCCTTACACTTAGTTAATAATCCACTTAAAAACTTGCTGAGAAAGCAGGCAGCTACAGGCAGCACGTACCCAGCTAGGTTCTAGCAAGAATTAAGATGATTTAGCTCCCTTACTGCTCAAGTATGCAATACATGCTGTTCGCTATGACACCTTAAATTTTGTCTTTACAATTTGCCTGTACCTGACCAGAATATAAGATCAGAGCAAACTCTAAATGCCTTTGTATATTTTGCTACATTAACTATGGGAAAGGAACTCACTGCTTTGCAGTAGATTTTAATCAGAAAATACAAGATGTGATGAAGTTATATGTGCTTTTAAAGTCTCAAATAAAATTCTTTATTCTACAGGACATCATAAAACATCATTTAAGGGAAAAGTCTAACAGGGAAAAGCTGTCAATCTTTTCCTTTCAGATGTGCCCTCCAGTGTCAGGAGGGAGGGCAATTTAAGGACACACACAGATCATTCTGGCCTGGCAGCATCGCATCACATGCAGGGTATTATTGATTTATTTTTGTTATTTATTTACAACTCTGAGAAATATGCTTTGACCATTCCAGCACCACATCTTTTCCCTTCTCACCGAATGAATCGATAGCAGACTTCCCTAAGCTTTTTTCTGTCCTGCAATAGGTGGAGCAAGACAGAGAATTCATTCCCTTACCACATGCCTTGCTCTGTATCCTTCTGCAGGCAGTACAATAGCAGTGACAGGCAGCAAAACCACTGCCGACTCCTACAGAGTGGTACCCTGCATTAATTAGCTAAACAGCAGGAAACACTTTCTAGCTTTATTGTGCTTGGATGTACAAAAGCCCCTCGCTGACCCCAGAGCATTAGCTTGTCTGTATAATGCAGCTACCAAGAAAAGCGAGTTCCTTGTCTAAAAGATCAAGTTCAGGTCATCACTGTTTACATTATTCAAAGATGATTGTGGCTCTGGCCATGAAGTGCGTTTTCTTCCTGCCAATTAAAAGGTTAAGCAAGCCACTCCTGCAATCATGTAAAGAAAATGCACGCCAGCCTCTTGAAACACATGCCAGGCTCCTGAGATGCAAAGTTTTATTTGTTTGGCATGACTCAAGTATAAGTACAGTTAGTTTGGGGATTCATAAACATGTACCAAGTTAAATCAAACACGCTTGCCCAAGAGCAGCAAAGCTTCTCAGTTACGGGCTTTGTTATCTTTTATCAAAGAGCACATTCATTCAGCTTGCCTCTGTTTAAACATTTGGTCACTGTAAGTGGACTTAAAACTGAGAAGGATAAAACTTCTCTGAAAAATCTCACTCAAATGATTCAGACAAGTGGAATTTCACTGTGTACCACACAGAAACAAGTCTATGAGGACACCAGAGATTTTGCAGTGTGCAAGAATGCTGATACTAGTTTATGGAGCAAAATATCAGGTTATTTACTGCCATAGGTTTCTCAGCAATTAAAGATGATTTGTAATTTGACATGTAAAAAAAAAAAAACCCTCTGTGATTCATAAAAGAACTAGTTTTAAGATCTAGATTTCCACCTTGAATTACCTTTGAATATTTACATTTTGTTCATTTTGAGTAGCAAGACTGCAGTAGTTCATTTTACCTTCTGGGTTTTGTGGATTAGGGTTATTCTCCAATAACCCCTGGTGTTCAAAATTTCAGGGGAACATTTAAATCCAGACTAAGAACTATTTTCAACATAACTAAAAATCTGTACAAACACTTCTCCTAACTTTAAGATTTACAATAATTTACAGGGCTCCTTTGATACCAAAAGGAGGCTTAAATGCAGCATCATCCTGACAGCAAATTTTCCTTCAGCTTCTCACCAGTATACAATCACATTCCATTAGACAGCAATACATCACCAACTGAGGATGAACAATCTTACCCCCCCACCAAGCCTCAGGCAGTCTCAGCTCTCAGGCACAGCACTGAACTATTATAGAAGTAGATTATTCCTAGATAAATCATAAATTAAACCAATAGCGCATCCAATCTAGCTGCCAAGTAATGTTACCTGACAGCTCTGAGCTCCTTCCCAGATGAGCAGGAGCTGCCTGCAGCAAAGCTAGGCTCCCTTTCAGTGCAAGCCTTTCAAGAAACCAAACAGAGCGGACACCCCACGGCCGCGGGGTCCAGAGGTCCTGCAGGAGGGCCAGTACACCATGACAAGGCAATGGGGGAAAGCCTAGGGCTACATTTCTGAAATAAAGTACTGATCAATTGCTCTGCCATGGTAGGCCACACAATGTTAAATGACATAAAGAAGGAAGCTAAACTATTCTCTCTCATTAGTGGAAGCTTGTGATTTGTCTGCATATGAAGTAGTGCTGAGTGCGAATTTAAATTCATTAGGATACCTATTCCAGTACAAGAGTGGCTATTTTATTCACACTTAAATCAGGCATGGGCAGGTGACATGCATCAGACAAAAAAAATGCCAGTGTCACTACAAATGCTCACTGTAGTGAAACTAAACTGATTTAATTCAACTGGTGCAAATTTTTATGAAGCTAAGCACCAATTCTGTGAAACCCAGAAAGGATGGAAGCCTATTCCTACTGAAATCGGTAGCAAAACCCTTCTACAGATACTAGCATGGTCAGACGTCACCGTTCAAGCCTGTACTGCTCATTCGGGACAAACTTTTGCAGATGGCCATGCTTCATCCTGTGCTGAGATTCTCCAAGTGTTCAAGGTCAACCCTCAGCACCACCATATTCCTCCTTCACCCTTCCCACCCTAGTAAAGCCATTACACAGCACTGCACCAAATCCACAGCACAGATAGTTTAGTTACCAGATTTAAGATGAAATACATGAAAAGGTGACTTAACACAGCTCACAGTAACTGGTAGTTCACATGCACTCAATGAAAGACATTTATAAGCATTCACATTCTACTGCCAAGATAAATCAGGATCAAAAAAGGGACAACACTTCATTAGTGACTAAAAGGTTGAAAAGAGCTTTTAAATTTAAGCTAGAGGTGGTATCTTAGTAGGAAAAGTATAATAGAGCATGCTGCACTGTTTCTACTGACAAAGTGATACTTCTCAGTTTCTACAAAAAAGAAAATACGTGTATCAATTTGGTATGAAGAAGTTTAATTAATAGATTTTGGCACAGAGACACAAGAGTTCAAAGCCCTCTCTAGTGCAAAGGGCCTCACAAGAACTGCCTATGAGATGGAATGCCAAGCAGCTTTATAACACGGGCTTTAAGACAACACTTTCGACTTACTGTTGCACTATTTGCATAAGCTGCAAGGCAGTAAAACATTGACGACCTTCCCAAGCTTTCTCTTTGGACCTCTACAGACAGGGATGTTCTTTCCTTTGGAGCTCAGATGGTCAAAGAGGGCAGTATTTTTGTCTTCAGTTGGGTTCTCAAGGTTTCTTCCCTGAAATGGGGACCCCATCAGTCCTTCCTGAGGCAGTCTCTTAACAGAAGCAAGGAGCTCTGTACATGAGCCCTAAAGAGTTAACAGAGCTGTTTATGCAGAGACAGATGTGAAAGAACATAAAGCCCCCTTTGTGTGTTACAGGAGCTTAACATCTGCTTTGCACAGCATAATCCTACTAAGACGAATGCAATATTCTACTCTCCCTTTTACATAAACAAAAACGAAAATAGACTCAAGAGTTTCAGAGTTAAAAATAAGTTGCTTAGATGAAGAAACCCCATCATTTTATTTTATGATATGACATACAAGCTAAACTCCTCAGAGATTTTATTGCACTCCAGAAAATACAGGAATGCTACCGCAGTGTCATTTGCAACCCTCTGATGACTGTTACCGAATTAATATACTTAAAGGCCAATTGAGATGTATCAGCTGTTTTTAAAGTGGTATCCCCTAGGAGAAACACCATTGACAATTAAATGTACAACAGGAACTTTACAATACTAGGACACACTTTTGAAACTAAAACCATTATGTTTAAGGGACAGGCTCCATTTGGGTCCCAAAGTACCAGTAAAAGTTTAGTATTGTGACTATCTTTAGAAATAATTATCTGTAACAGCTAATTTTCTCAATGCAAGCCCTTCCCTGTAGCGCAAAATATCCCAGCGAGAGCTTACTTTAGCACAAAGGGAACCTTACAACCACAGCAGCAAGTATGAGACTCATCAGACAAAGGTTCTGTTCATTGCTTGGGTTTTATTTTTTTTTATTTTGTGTTAAACAAGCAAACAGCCAAACAGCATACAAGGTACGAAGTCAGGGTATGTCACTTTCAAGCCCAAAGGCAGTGAATTTATGTTACATCAGATAATCCACAGTAATTGTTTACATGCATGATTCTGTCCCGTAGTAACTGAGACTACTCCTCTCTCAATGAAAGAAGGGTGAGCCATTACACATTTACCATGAAGTGAAAGCATATGTTGGCAGGAATACACACACACACATGTGTGTGTATATATACAGGCCTAGAGATTAGAGTTTCTTCACAGGTTTTATCATCAATGGAGCTCAGAACCTACTACTGATTATAAGATCTTGTTTTCAATTGTACATAATTCTGCAAAACTAAAAGGCATTTGCTTGGGGGTTTGCCTGTTTGTTTTTAATCAACAGCTTTAGTAGTGGGTTCTGGGGGACAGGGGTGTTCAGCTAAGACAGCTCAGCTGCTTTGGAGAACAAACTTAGAATTTGTGTTGCAAGCAAATTTTGAAATAATGAAAATAAAAAATCCTCAAAATATTATCCTATGGTATCATATCCAGATTTGGCATGTTCTCAACTTGAAACATGATGAGACCCTTTGCCACCCCGGCAAAAAGTAGACTGGGACAGGACATCTGCTGTGTGGGGAATTTGAAAGAGTGCATAAGGTGACAAGACAGCGCAGGAGTCCAAGCCAGGGGGCTGGCAGAGACCAAGACCAGGGTCTTGAGCTAGGTTCTTGAGATGGGGGGAAAAAAACAAAGACTATTACGAGGACATAAGAACTGCAGGCATAGCAAACAGGTGGTGGTGGCGGGGAAACAGAGCTAACCTGAAGCAGCAGAACAGGGGGAGAGCTAGAAATGGCTAAACATCCTAAAGACCAGAATGTAGAAAGATAGGTTGGATAAAGCATCAAGCAGGAGCAATAGGAAGAGGGTAACTGCAGTCAGTCAGACAAGGAGGTTGAACCATAAGGTTGGGGGGCAGGAACTGGGAGCGAAAAGAAGAGGAAAAGCCTTTGAATACGGATGAAAAGCCTGACCGGAGGCTGGCATTGTACACTAGCAGAAAGGATTAGATAATCACAGAGTAGATATGATTGCTCTTGGAAAAATAGGCAGACTCCTAGATGTTCACTTCTCATTGCCAAGGAGTCTGTCTTGTTCTTCTGTCTATTCCTGCTCCGTAGCAAAACCAGGCAATGTGTATTAGTAATACTAATTAACAGTAGCAATAAATGTTAATTAAAAATACTTCATGTATTATTTACTGTATTAACTAAAGCAGCAGACACCTCTGCCATGAATCTCAAGCTTCTAATCCTGCAAATGAAGTGCGTAATGCCATTGGTTTTTTCCAGTTTTTTTTTTAAATTGGTAGGAAGTTGCACACAACATACACTACATCAAAAAATTAATATTGCACAAAAGATGGGATGTAAAACTTCATGTGAGAATGTTCATTCTTCCCCTTATGCATACGCATTAAGGTAAAGTCCTTAATTACATGATCACACACACGTTTTTCCACCTGGCACCCATGTCTTTTAGTGCACACAATGGATTCACACTGACAGTGAATTGGGGCTGTACATAAAACACTTGGACCACTATTTTCAGGACTCTGGCCACTCTTGCCACAGAAACAGCAGGGTGAAAGAAAGGCTGGGAAGAGATGAAAAAGAAAGGCTGGGCTGGAAATGAAGGTCGTCTGTCTTGTGGTTAAGACTATTGTAATGTTGCCGCAGGATCTGGATTCTGGCCTTCCTCAGCATCACAGGAGGATTCTGTGACAAGGAAGCTAGTTTAACAAAATCTTTCAGAGATTGTTGCTAATCTCATGCTTTCTCTGCCTCCGGGGGTCAAACCTGACTATTTTATAAGTGCTGTAATGCTTCCAACTGCCCCTGAGGTGAGTGAGCATATTGCCTTGAACTTAAACATGTGTAAAATGCCAAATACTCCAAACAAAGTCTTAAAACATATACCCAATATTCACCGGTATTCTTGCTTTTAATCTGTTCTGATAAGGCTGAGTTTATTCATCTCCCTCATTTCAGAGATACTGTAAGAATAAATTCACTGACATTAGGGCAGTCACTGGTGTAAGCTGCCAAGGAAATCTACAGTGCTTCCAGAGCAGGGTTTGAATGCAATGGAAATACAGTGTAAACAAGGTGTTGAAGGAACTCTCTGTGTAGTAGTAAATGTTTGTTTTGAGGGGTGAGGTACAAAAGGATTTTGCTATATTCTTTTTGCAGGCTGGACACTTCTTCTCTGTGCCTTCTCAAACACTGTTATTTTAATTGTAGGTAACAACAGACAGAATGTTGCAAAAACAAGTCAGATTAAGAAAAACTTTATCACAATCCACTGGCTCCTACTGAAACACTTCCAATGTTTCACATTATGACTTCTCTTTTAATGACTGCATCTTCTATGACTAAGACTGTCAGAGTTAAAATTCATAACCGGACCTCCTTGAGAACCATTGAAAGACGAAGAAAATCCTCATGATTCCAGGATGCAAATCCTCCTTGCGCACATTACAACAAGCCCCAAAGAAAAAACAATTCACAGGGCTTGCAGTGATATGGAAAGGGGACAGCGAATGATCCAATGAGGCTGGCTGTCATAATCCATCCATGGCTTAATCTCTCTGTAAACCTCTTTATGACAAGTCAAAAGTGAGGACACCACATTTATTGGCTTACAAAACGTACAAGTCACCCTGCCCACACACCTACTATCTGCAGGCTGGCAACAGCCAATCTGACCACTCTTACCTTCTGAGGAGTCAAGTTAGGCTGTTGCTGTTGATCAGGGCAGATCAGCCTGATAGGCTACAGCAGCCCAAGCCCAGAGCCCAAGGACTGAGCTGCTCACAACGTGGGTAAGTACCGGCTGTCTGGGCAGCACACTCTCTTTAATGAGCACTGCCTCTCTCTTTGACACAAGGGCAGCGGGAAGGGCACCAGTGGGATGTCAGGGCTGACATCCCCCATGGGCTGCCACATCGACTATAATGACCTACATCTACTTTTCTCTACCGTTCTTCCCTCTGGCCTTCTGCAGTTATCAATGCTGTTCTGCTACTCTCCACGTGGCACAATTAGGAAGAGAGATCACCCTGCTGTATATTGATTGTCAAAACCACTTATTTTTCAATCTTAGACTGCCAGGGGACAGGAACTTTTCCTTCTTTAAGTTTTTATGCATCCAGTACATAGACACATATAATGCTACTGTCAGAGCAAGACAACTCTCCTGCCATAACTGACAGAATAAACTTTATGTATTCACGCCACCTGCTCCAGGAAGCTGCAGGAATTAGAGGTTTGCCAGAAACCGAAGAAGAAAGGCAGAAGTTCGGGTCTAAATTAATCCCAAATATTTTTTATAGTAAAATTCATGTTAGAGGGATAATTCGCAGTGGGCTATTGTGTTACGTGTAATAGGTAAAGCATGGAGACATTCCTGCACAGAAAGTCTCAGTTTCATTCTGTTCATACTTCAGTCAAGGCCAGCAAGTTTCCTAGAAAAATACTTCACTCTCCCATCCTGCAAACTCAGTGTCTGTTCTGACTTTTGCAGATGTCTAAATCCTTGGTGTTGCCTTCATTTGATTAATAAAGTCTGCCTTCATTTGATTAATAAAGACATCACATCAGTTACTAAAGTCTACCGAAGAAAGGAGGACAGTATAGAACAGTATTGAATCTGCCCTTGTTCAATCCAGATCACAAATTCTCTCCCAAGGAAAGAGCCCATCACATCCTCCTTCAGCTTGCTCACACATTGACTATTTACTAGAAAGAATGAAGACAACTCATCCACCACCAGCACAAACCTGGTAAAATACAAGGCACCTCCTCAAGCAATAGCCAAAAGCCAGTCTGAGAGTTGAAAATTTTGGTGACAGGTTTTTGCTATGGTTATTATCTTAATTTTTTTGCTTTGGAACAAAGTGACTTCTTTAAAACTTAGCCAGCCAGCAGGGCAAACATTTGCCCAAAAGCAGAGTCATTTGCCCAACAGATTTAATTTTAGAGTATATTTCATCGATACAATAATACACTAATAAAATTCACAAGTACCCGGGCGTTTCAGGCCAGGGTACTTCCATCTACTTCCCTTCCCAAACAAAACAAGCAAGTGCATACATCACCTCAAAAAATTTAAAAAATTAAAAAAAAAAAAAAACAAAACCAAAAAACCAAACCACAAACTCAAGAAACTAGGAAATACAGAATATAGCCGATCACTTAAGCTTTTATCCTGACAGCTTCCAATGTGACCCACAAAGATACTATACCTTTAGTGCTAAGAACCATCCAAATATAGCATAACTGCTAGTAAATTCTTAGGGTTTGGTTTGTTGTTTGTTTTTAAATAACCCTTACTACTTCCTGTGGCCACCGATGAGTTTGCTATTGCAGTGAAATCATGCACTCCTCCCAGCGGGTGCGTTCTCTAAACAACTGACATTCAACAACAGATAACATTGAAGTATTGCTAGGGCAGCTCTGGAGAATGACATACAATTATGTAAAGCTTTGAACAAAGGCATTCACAGAGGTCTCAGGAAATGGATTTTCATATGACTAGCCATCACAGTACGTGTTACGATAAATGCTGCAGGCACAGAGTTCTCCATAGTTACTTTGGTTCCTTGCAGTAACTCTACTTCCCCACTCTAAATGTACTAAAATACACTCTGAACTGAAAAAAAAGCGTAACACCAAGTTATCTTTTCAGTTATTTTTACGTATCTCTTATCTGCACACTCCAAGGTGACTGAAATGGAGCTTTCTGAGTGTATCATGTCAAAGTGACATGACTCCAAGTCTGGGCATTTTTCATAAATTTGATATTCTTCCTTGCAGAATTCAGCACCTTTCACTTGAAAGGACACCCAGGGAAGTATTTTATGACTTCACTGAAATACTTCTTTCACCTACCAGTTGAACTTGCCCCCCTGCCCTGCCTTGGCTAAATGCACATTCTTCATCTGGTGAACACTGCACTGAGGTAGCTTCAAAAAAACCTAAAACTGGACGGAGAACTAGTAGTCACTTGCATTCACAAACACACTTTGCTGTGTTTTTATTTTTAAAAGCTGTTTCTAATCTTAAAAAATAGTTCCTTTTAGGCTAAGATAATGTTCTTCTGGATGCTTTTGACTGAAGTGACATTATGAAGTCTTCCCAAGAACAGTTTTGGAGTACTTCCATGTTACAAGTCCCCAGTGAGCTTAAACTAGCTCATTAGCTCCAGACACCAGGATAGACAGCAAAGCCCTCAGCACAGGCTGCAACGGATGGCAAGACCCAGTGTGAATACCAGGGCAATTTGTTCGCAGAGCTTAGTGCTCCTATGTCAGTATTTCAGCTGAGCTTGAATTAGCTAGCTACTCAGCCAACTAAATTCATACAAGTTGTCACCAAAGCAGTAAAAAAAAAAAAAAAAAATCATCTATGTCCATTGAAAACTCTGCCACTGAAATATAATTCTGGAGGAAATTATGAAATTTGAAAAATTTAGGTAAACTGTTTTGATCTTACTGACTTTAGAATGAAATAAATATTAACCAGGATTGTGGACAACACTTAATGCTGAATTAGAAATGAAAGGTCACTCTTCCTACTGAAGAAGATTTGTGAAATACACGGTGAAACAAAAACAACAAGGAGATTTTAAAGTGTGTTTGTAATAATCTCCTCAGTTTGGGTTCTTTATATGATTGACCTGTTCCAAATGTTAGATTGTTATGCTTAATTATCCAGGGATTTAAATACTTTACTGAACCATAATTCAGTACTAAAAAACTCTGCAGCTGCTTTCTGAGAAATCCTAATCTGAACTCAATTAAGGAATGACCTTCCTTCAGCACAGTTATTTCTCCAGTTCCCATACAAACTATCAACATGTTTTGAGGAAAGTTTTAACCCTATAAACTGTATTTCAATTTTTCTCAAAATGTCTTAGAACACACCTTATATAATAGCAGTTCTCTGCTGGAAGGAGGAGAAAGAACCAAACAACCAGTTATAGTACCTTCCTTTAAAAGTTCCCTTAATTTTATAAATGGTACCTTGGATGTAAGGTCTCGGTGGAAAATGCCTTTATAGTGAAGATAACTGATTCCCATAGCAATGTCATATGCCAGTTTCACCCTCACTGTCCAGGGCAGATGCTGGTTACTGTCTAATAGCTGTTCCAGGTTACCACAGTTGATGTACTGAAAAGACAAAGCAACATTTGTAATTAATTATTTAACTTCATATATTGTCAGGAATGTAAAATCCATCATTATGCAAGTGTCCTCAGCTCAGCTACACATTAAAAACTTCCTTTTTCTCCTGAAGGGCGAGGCAGGCACAAAGTTTGCAGATCAAGACAGCCTGAAAATGTCTCCCTTCACCACCTGTACCAATGCATTTATGTTAAAGATGCGTGCAACAGTCACCACTGCATTAGCTATGGTATTTAAACACTGGTATTCAAATAGACCCTTCAGAAACACCTACAATATAATATCACCCTCTCATTTCAGTGTGAGGAAAATAAGGGCAAAAGGGATGAAGAGCTGGCTCTCATACAGAATAAGTCAACAAAGAGAGAGCCAAGTATCCAAGTGTAGGTCATGGAGCCTGATCAAGTTCCCAGATATCAATTCCCTAAACTGAAGCAGCATCAAAGAAAAATATTACAACACATTGCTGTAAGTTACATTTTTTCACTGCTGTATCTACAAGTCCTAATCAGCAATCTGATTCCCGCTGTGTTCAGTACTACATCAATCCCATCAAATGGTAGCCCTCATGAAAAGGAACCTACATTAAGTCTAAGATAAATGCTACAAGAGATAGTGAAATAAAGCCATCCAAATGATGCTAAATAATATAACCCAGGGTTAAGACACGGCAGCTCCACTGCTCAAATAATCATTACAGCAACACTGGGCTTATGCTTTATGTATAGACCCTTTGTACCACAGCAGCAGCTACGCCACGTTTGGGTAGCTTCTTGTTTCACACCCAGCCCGAGTCCCCTCACTGGCAACAAAGCAAAAAGCCTAGCTCACTCCGGAAGGAAAACCTGGCAGCAGCGCAATGACTTCTCTCAGGAAAATCCAAGCAAAGCAGACAGGATAGTTTGCTCCCAAGCCTGGTCCAAGCATGTAACACTGCGGCAGGCTGCACCAACTTTGCTCCTCTGTGCCAGCCAGCTCTCCAACTCTCTCTCAAAAAGGTTTTGCACTTTCCTGTGTCATTCATCCGGACAAAACATGTGCCACCATTATCTCATTAAAATAAAAATCATAACTGTAGCCCTTGTTATTTCAGAAACTTTGAACTTGCTTGTATTTTGTTGGGCTTCTTTGTGTCTTGGAGCCTGGGGCACAAGGCAAACGTGAACTACACACCATGCAGCGTGGACGTAGCTGATCTCCTCAGACTATGCTACAAGGAAGGGGCATGCATAAGCCAGACTCTACTAGTAAGCCTGGGGGTCATGGCTCACCTCCTGAACACTCTACAAAAAACAGCTTCTTCCTTACAGTTAGGCCCTGTCTTTTTCTGAGCTCACCAGTTAATTTTGACAGCCTTTTCCAGCAGATAGGCAAGTTTCACAAGTGACTGCTTAACGAGGCTAAATCGTTCGGGCAGATGAGGCACAAACCAATTTTAACTGCCACAGAGCTTACCGGGAGGGGGCACCACAAAGCAGCATGGGGCTCCACTGCTCCCCTCGGCGACATTGCACATCCCCGGGAACGGGGTTCATCCCAGCCCATGCACAGCAGCACATTTCACTGGCAGTCCAGGACGTGACCCCTCGCTCTCGCAGAAGCTCTGCAGACTGGCTGGACAAGCTGGGAAGTACACACACCGCACATGGACACAGCGGGCACTAAGCATTCTCACCCTCAGCATTTGCTTTTCTCCTTTTAAATAGGAACCTTTGGCCTGATCACAGTGCTGTGCATCCACTTTTTGTCCTTGAGCAACAATCAAGGCAAAGGGTGAGTACAAGAATTACTTCTTTGTACTCAAATGTTCTTCAAAGATGATTAATTAGCTCCAATCCGGGCCAGATTTTAGATATCAAGTACCTCCTCATATCAAAGGAGGCAATCCCACAAAAAGTGCCAGGGTCTAGGAAATGCTCCAATATTTAGCAATTTCATGTTCTTATGACTACTTCAAGATGCTCTTTCATATCTTTTGCATTAGAGTAACAGCAGGAGAAAGAGTGCAATGATACACAGGAAAGGATGTGAAAATAAAGTACAGAGAAACAGAATGCTTCCTCGTACTGACTATTTCTAGACCAAAGAGGCAAAAAGTATTTGTATTTTACGATTAGGCAAGGAAAGCTCTTGAACTCTAGAGAGTAATCTGACTGACATATTTTAAAATGCATTGTCCTGTTCTTAAGTAGCATAATTTTCTATCAAACTATTCTCTTTTGTGCTGAAGTCAAGATAATTTAATTACTCAGAAATTTGTGCTTAGTGCATATCGTTTTGCAAAATAAACTGCCTGCTGGCCCCTCTCCAAAAATCAAGGCAAACAAGACTTAACACACCAGTGATAAAAATCAAATGTTTAGGACTGCTATACAGGCACTGCAGCTGGGGGGGAAGGGAGTTGGTCGGATGACTACACTGGAAACTAGAAATTGCAGGCTGGTGCAAGCCAGAGATCCAAAACAACCTGTCCCTTATGCTAGGATTTCGTGTGTCAGAGAGCAGAGCAGCTCTGGAACAGGTCACTCAGAGGCTGTGCGATCTCCATCCTTGGAGATTTTCAAGACTCAACTAGACAGAGCTGCAGCTAACCTGACTTCATGTTGGAAACAATGCTGCTTTGAGCTTTTCCAACTTTGATCTTTCTTTCTCATTGCTTTTATTTGAACCCCTAAGGGAGCTAGATGACTTTATAGAGCACTCAAGAAAAAAAAACATTGCTCAATATCCTTCTGTTTTTTTGGTTTTTGGTTTTTGTTTTTTTTTTAATCACAAGTTGCTAGCTTGCTTAAGGAAAAAATGCTGAATAAGATTTCTACATTAACTTCATATATATTCCCAGCCTCCTTGGAACAGTGCCAGCAGCACTTCTCATCCAGTTACATTCAAGTCAGAACAGTATTGACCAACCTGGAACAGAAGGCACTAAAGCACCTAGCTCAATAACCCAATTATAAAGTGACACTTATCAATTATCTCAAACCATTTCACCTTTCTGACTGGGCAATAACAGACCATCCATACAGCACTACCATACTGGAATTCATTGGCAAGAGAATGCAATGGGGAAGGGAATCACTGTCCTGGCTTTCTATTTTGGTTAGGGTTAAACTATGCCATACTATGACAGTAATTGCTCCAGAAATGCTAATAAAATAAAACAAGCAACCCATAAGAGTATTGACATACATACTGAAATGTGACAATAGCTAGCTACTATTTTGAGCATGCTCGTGCTTTCTTTTTCAATAAAGTAGCCTACTGATTTGTTCCATTGCTGCCATATTAGTTAAGTGCATCTAATACATCTATTCCCCCAACACCCTTCCAGTCAAATTGACTTGCAGGGTCATTCACCCATCTTAACTGCAAGGACTGGATTCTAGCACAGGCTGGGTGAAAATTTACACACACACAGAGGACACAGCATGCATAAGTTGCAAGAGCAAGAATCAAACCTGACTCTAGCACATATACAAAACCCTCTAGGCCTCCTGTCCAAAACCGCCACCTGGCAAGTGCTCAGACCTCATTTATTAGAGATGTGAGTTCTGGGTTTGGCTCTAATTTCCAGTGTACTTCTATGAAGCACAGCAGGCTAATCATCAAGTGAACAACTGAACCAGGATTTTCCTACAGACATCTTTAAGACTCTAGTTGATCTCAGATTTTAGCTGGCCAGCAGGTAATATTTGCCTGCAGAGTCTTGAATTGTCCCTAAGGCTAGCACCACACAGAGTTCAGTGCTCCCTCAGTGTCACATAAGTAATCCAATTCTTCCCAGTCATTCAGGCTGATAATGCAAACAGCCAGCCTGATAGCCTATTTTTTTCAGAGCCCTTCAACAATGCCTTTTTGGAATAGACACAAAATTATGTACCTTATTTCCTAATTGCTAATGCAACTGAAAGAAAAATACTTGTTCTCAATCTCTTACTAGCACAAACCAGCTCTGTGTGGTAAGAATATCCTGAAGGATAGTAAATGCACCTCTCCCAAAGAGAATATTGGATTTTATTTTGTCCCTGAAACATTTCAGTGCTGGTACAGTAAGGCTACAGCGCACACATCATCTCAAAGCATTATTCTACTACAACAACAACAGCCATTGCGTAAGTATACAAGCAATTGGAGCAGAGATCTGATCGGGCTACAACTACGACAGCAGAGGACACTACATTTCATAAAGCGACCTCACAGCTAAATAGAGCAGTGTTCAGACCTTTTCAAACTCTGTATCATCAGGTTGCAGTGAAACAGCTACCCATTATTCCTACTGCTAGCTTTTTGTCATGTAACAGGACACCAGCAGTCAGTTTATCTGGTTGCCAGAGTCTAAAAGTAACTGGTTTAGGTTGTTTATTTTTGTATTTACTACAACTTAACACAGCAAATTGAACACTGTCTGAAAGACCATTATAGCTCACAAAAATATTCTTTTCCTATAAATTTATCCATGGTAAGAGCTCATGCTTTCGTTGCTAGAATGAAAGTTCAGCAAAACTGTATTTGTTACACCTCTTCCGAACCTTATGAGGAAAGAGGGCAGTAGCTTCTTTGAAGGACAAGTTACCCAGAAGCTCAGCCAAGTATAGGTGCTTTCTGGATCAAAGAGCGTTGAGGAGGCTTCTGATGTTACAGCTTAATGCTACGAAATGCAAAAGCAGCAGTATATAACCCTTTCTCGCACAACAGTCAGGGCATAGGGAAACATGCTATTTTAACTTAAGAATAGGATAATAGGATTGCTTCCTTGCAAGACACTTGCAGTCACATTGTCAGACTCAAGCATATGAAATAAGGAATGGCATGAAATTCAGCGTATAATGCTACTTACACATAGCATTACATGCTTCATTTCAAGAGACTAATACTGAACTTCAGCTGTCAGATTTTAGCCTTCAAAATTCAAAAGAAAGGTTTGAACACACTAATATGAGAACTAGAAGCTTTTAAAGAAAAGGCACAGTAGATTCACATGATGCCAGCAGTTATTGCTCAAAAACCAAGACTCCAAATATTGCCAAGTCTGAGGGGGAAGACTGAAGGGAATTGCGAAGAGTTTTCAGTGCTACTTTGAAAACCAACACTGTTTCAATCTGTAGGTCTAATATAAATAAGCCACCAGATACCGCACAGGAAAGCCAGAAAAAAGTTGGCCTGCTATTTACTCAGCTTTAAATGCCACGGCTTGCCATTTAAAAAGCAACAAAAAACCACAAGACACCCCTGTACAGTAGCCCAAATGTTGCCAAAGGCAATGCATTAAGTGGTTAAGAAAAGTAGGTGTAGAGAGTGCATTTAGGATGACAGACCAAATGAGGTAAGTAAAGAATAAGAGCTCCAGGGACCCAGAACACTACAAGACAAACACTGAGATAGCAATGAATGAATATACTGGAGAAGCCCAATGAAGAAAGCAGGCAGAGAAGCAGGAGGAAAGAGAAACTAGAATCGCGTCTGTAGCACCTTCAGTGAGGAGAAGTAAGAGAGATGTCAGACCGAAAGCCAGACTATGTAGTTGGACTCTGAAGGGAGACCTGGAAAGCAAAATAACATTGCAGACATTGGCGACAAATGCATTGAAGCCGTGTCAAAAGAAATAGAGCTTGCATATTTGTATCATTTCTAATGCTGGAAGTAAGAAGGTAACTCTTGTGCCTAATAAAAGAAAGTTGGAGATCTTTTCACTCACTCAGCTGTTTGCAGAAGTTTTAAAAAAAAGTTTTAAACCACCCATTTCAAGGAGGACACCACCCAATCTTCAGTTCTCGTATGTTTAACAGTCATCTGTCACACTCAGCACTCTCTAAGTGACTACTTTGAAGGCTTCTGGCTGCAAGACAACAAGCCAAGGTACCCTTCTGCCACAACTGGCATAATTAGCTACAGTGGGAGGACTGGAAATTTCCTCATTTCGCCCAACTGTTTTCATTCGCTTCAACTGTGCAGAACTGGAAAAGAAAGACTTGTTCAAAACTACAATATGAAATACCAGAAGTTGATACACTGAGACTGACTACCAGATTAAACTGAATTGTTTTTGAAGTTAGTTCATAGACCTCCACTTGGTAAAAAAAAAAAACAGTTTGAAAATCTACAAAACCACCTCACCCAAGTACCCCTGAGCAGTAACCTTCCATGTCCATTAAATATCTAACACATTGATTGCACCAAACAAAATAAATTAAACATTAAAATAGAACAAGTTGGATGTTTAATTTGGGCTGTACAAGTATATTTTTGGACAGCAGGTGAACTAATGTTGCCAGGGAGCAAACCACAAGTACTGAAAGAGTCAGAACATGCAGGTGAAGCAAGCACATTTCAGAACAAAACTCAAACTTCCTCATGGGAGTCCAGAAGGGCTCAAGTGGCTAGTAAAAACAGCCTGATTGAAAGGACAGAAGAAAAGCCAAAAGTCTTCCTCTGAAGGCCACTTTTCTTTCCTGCTCCTCGGTGGCTGAAAATCAAAGGCAAAAAAGTCTGTAACCTAAAGTAAATTTTTCTTCTACTTTTCAACCAATACAAATAATTCAGTTCTTTAATAAAAAATTATGTATTTTCTTTAAAAGTGTTAACCATTACAGGATTAAAATAATCTTGCTTTAAAAAGTGTCAGCTATTCATAGAGGAGAGGGCAAGCTTCCTCACGCAACTGCCATGGCATGCAACACATCTATGTCTGTTTCTTCTTCCGTGTCAGTTGTGGTATTGATTGATTCACTGGCTCCTCCTTCTAAAAAGGCATGTACAGGCATGGCTTATTTTATAAGGGCAAACAAGAATTAACATCACTAACTCAGGAAGGAGCTGTAATTAAAACCATTTGTTGCATTCCAAACATTTAAGTGCTGGCATGGAAAAGAATATGGCAAGATTTGTCTTCCTTTAATTCTCTACATCCAACAGCTCGTATGGTCAGCATGCTGCATTTATCCCTTTCCTGTCATTCCATTCAATCAAAATTTAATGTTCACTTGCTTGCCCGCTGCTGGAAACAGATTACTGTAAGTAAGGCTTCAACTGCAGGCACATAGCAACAATGAACTACTGCAGCCCATACATACAAAGGGTTTGAAATACTTCAGGAAAGAAACTTATTTTGTTGGAACCGGAAAACACTCCCAGTATATCTATACAAGCTGACCTTGATAACCACTTTTCCTGTAATTATGTTAGTAGAAAAAACAGAAAGCAAAGAAGGCCTACCAAAAACCTGCATTTATGATCTGAAGTCACAACCATTTGGATTCTAAGTAGAGCCTAGTTTCAGTGCAGATAAGAATCTGGGGTATGGCAAGCTAGCAATGGCATAAATTAGCACACAGGCACACAAGAGAAAGTACCAAGTTGCTGACACAGGCAAGAGGAAACAGCATCTCTACAATAACACTTCTGTGAAGAGCAGAAGGCTCTATCCATAATGACAGCATTTTGAACATACGATACACTGAGTTCTGCCTAGAAGCAAGCTGTAGTCCCTGACAAGGAGCCTCTTACTTAAATAAGGTCTTTCTCACCTTCCCCACAAAGATACCAGCAGTAGCGGCCCACAGATTATATGTCTCCAAGATTCCAGATAAATAACCCATTTGCTTCATTTTTTGACGTCTGTAAAACAGCTACAAGGATCTACTGAGCGCAAAAGTTAGAGCACACAAACACCTCTCGTAGTACAAACTTTGTTTAAATTCTGCACAAGGAATACTGGTTTTTAGCTGTTTCAGAGTGCTTTTCCAAGCCTCAACACTCCAGCTGTGCTGCAATATCCGTTTACATTTGAAGGTGCTCAAACACTTTATTGGCAATTATAGAATGCACCAAGATCCCCTATTAATAGTGGTGTGCAAAAGCAAACATTAAAGGAATTTTCTTGTACAACTCAGTTTCTGAATGGTTTGGATGGCTGATAAGTGAAATGAGGAAGTAAAATTACAAAACACTTGTTAATTCAAGAGTATGTTTCCTGGGGTCCAGGGTGAAGTGGGGTGGGAGGGAAGGAAGAGAAAGCACTACAAACAAACTGAATCTACTGGAAAATACATAAGCAAAAAATCCCAGACAAAAAGTTAAAGGGCCCACATCACAGCGTCTGTTTGGACTGCATCGCTTCGTACACACAAGTAACAGGAAAATCCAGTCCTGAAGGCATTATTCAGTTCTCCTCCCCTCTCTCCGCCTCATACCGTAATAGTTGAGAAGGTTGCATCTTCTCACTCCTGTTAACCTAGACATATTTCCAGGATATCAGAAAGCAACAATAAAAGAATTGCAGGGGTGGCAGTTCAAGGATGTTTTTCTTTTTTGCTTGAGACAATGGCAAATGGTCCAGTAGGCTTACAGTGAGTGTCAAAACACTGATACTAAAAATCCCTCGCCCCAAAAAACCCACAGAACACACACACACCCCACCCGCATATGTGTGCCACACACATGCAGGGAAGCGAGAGGAGGAGTGGATCTGGAGCTTGCTGGATTTGGTGGCTGAACTCTCTGCTTCCCCCACCCCAACCCCCAAAGATAAAANCCTCTTGTCTTACTTTCTTCTATCCTTGAAACATTCTAAGAAGGAGGAAGAGCTTACCAGCAGCATGATATTTAGCAAGCCTTCCTCAGAACACAACATATTTAGGTGCATCTATCTCAATTAAAATAATAAATAAAAAAGGTTCCTTGTGCACTATTACAGGCTCTGAAGTGATGAAACAAGTCAATCATCCTCCTACGAGAGGGGAAAAAAAAGAATTAAATCCAACGTATAGC
>VYZW01032014.1:1125-32898 GCA_013401315.1 Balaeniceps rex
CCTAGGGGAGCAGCCTGTGAGCTCTGAGGTGCTTGGGCAATATTCAGCAATCACCCACCTGGACTGCAGGCTGGGGTTAAATCACACCTAAAGCCACTTTAGATGGAATATCTGCATTCTGGATTTTGTCGTGACTATTCCTTTGATGCAGTGAAGGGAGCAAAGCATAATTTGTTGATGCTGTGAAAGACAGTGATGGTAGACTAGGCTGATCACAATGCAAAGGCATTTAGCCTAGCTGTGATAACTTAGGGGTGTTTGTATATTTATCTAGCTATCTACCTGTCAGATAAGCAAGTCTGTGATTATCTGTATTTGTTTGAACTACTGAGCTATGATCTAAGTTNGTGACTAATAATTGCAGTATTTTCCTTTGACTGTTTTAGCAATGCCTCATCCACTCCACATTCTCTTTGAAGTAATCCACCCTCACAAATGAGGCCGTTTCAGCTTTTCTTTTTTAATTCTATTGCCTATCCAAAAAAAGTTGCTAGATTTAAAAGGTGTCACATTTTCAACAGTAAAAAAGATGGAAGCCACTGGAAAGTGTCTAGCCCCTACAAGATGTGGTCCTGAAGAAAGAGATGCCTTTGAATATGCATGATTGAGTCAAAATCAGTGATTCAGTGTACAGGAGGGTTTCTTTTTCGATGCACATTTGTAACTAAACATGAGCCTTGTGGTTCTCTCTTTAGCACACCACTCTGTACTTGGAGCAGTTTCCCTCCTCGGAGAATCAAGGTTGAAGCGACTTACTGGAGCATCATTTAGAGCATCCCGCCCTCAAAGCAAATGTCAGGTTCTCCGGATGGTAGCAGTCGTCTTTCCCTGTGAAAATGGGATGTGGATTTATGGTCCCAGAACCATAGCAGATCACAGGAAATGTGTTTCACCAGTTCATAGCGTAGCTGTACAGTATGTACACCCATAAGAGATTTCCAACTGGAGTTGGTTTTTAGCTCTTCTATACAGAAAATGGTTCTCATTTCTTTCCAAAGAGAATCCTTGGATGCATGCCTAAAACAAATTTCCAAATCCCTTCATCAGACTATTCCTCCCACTCTCCTTTGTCTCTGCCCCTCCTTTCCCTTTAATAACAATGGAAACAATTTGCGTCATAAGCTAAACACAACTTAATTTCCTTGTACTTTATAGCAAGAAAATAATGTTGCAAACTAAATAAAGTAAATGAATAGTGCATGAACTGCTGCCATCTCTTGGCTATATTCATCACTCCAAGTATTCAGGGCATATTCGTCTAAATCAAGAATATTAGGGCATTTCATACTGTTATTTTCCCTTTCACCTCACATCCAGCCTTGCAAACACAAAGCAAGACACCATTTAATTTTTTTGCTGCTGCTGCTGCTGCTGAAATTGTCAGTTGCAACTATTAAGGTGATGTTTAAAGGTCTTCTATCAATATTTTTTGTGTGCTTAAGCTAAGTCCTTTGTCTTACTTTCCTGGGGTTTAGTTTTTGTTTTATTTTATTCTCTACCTTTGTTAAGCTTCCAAGCATCCAGTTGTAATTTTTGTACTACAGCAAAGACAGGTAACTTTATTACATTGGCATTCTGGTAATGAAAGGCATGAGGACAAATGAAGGGATGGGTGGTGGCAGTGAGGAATCACACCTGCTTAAGTGAAACAAAATGAATTTCCAATATAATCTTTTTCATGTTTAAAGCATAACACACTAATGTTATGCCTTATCCAGATGTGTGCTCTGATTAGAAGCTCGTTGAAGGTAATGGCATAACTCCAGTGCACTTCAAGAGCATGCGGATGATTTCTGGTGAAAATCATCGGATTCCTATTGAAGTTGTCAGTGGAATGACATTGGTTTCTCCCACCCAATACCGTTCACCACAACTGCTGCATGTTTAATCAGATCCTGCTGATTTCAGTAGGACATCAGTTGACCTTTTCTAGGTCAATTGCAATGTGTGGACAGCTAAAATATCCTGTCTGAGCAGTCATTAGATGCCCTCTAAATGATGATATGGATGATGAATGGGAACAAAATCCTGGCAATCTCCCAATGACAGCCTCAGAGGCAGGATTTTTGCCTCTTTCTTGCTTTTTCCCAGCTCTCAATCTTGCTCCTGTTGATGTCACACACGTACTAACACGTTGCTGTCGCCATACCTCACCAGGCCCTACGGCTGCACCACAGCCTATCACTTCAGACAGCAACAGAGAAGGATCAGCAATTTGTACTGAAAAAACAAATGCAGAAGGTCAGAGAGCAACCTAATTAAAGCACTCCTGAGTTAGGCCAAAGATTACATTACCACCCAAGCTATAATTAGCAGATCCTCTCACTTTGCTGAGTGAGGAGGCTTATCCACAGTCTGTCTGTTGGAGCAGAAGCAATCAGGAACCACCATCAATGTGACAAGAAGTTGCTTGTCATGTGCTACTGAAAAGACCTTGTTGAACTGAGGCCTTACAAAAGTTTCTTTATCTGAAAGACCAGAAATTTCTTGGCCTTTCCTCAGCTGGCAAGATACATCCAGTCATGGCTGAAGATGTCTTTTCTATGGGATGTACGTGACTCTGCAATTCTGGGCCAAATGACTCTTTTATCTTTCTTTCTGATGTCATGACCAAATAGTGTAATTATATACAAACTCAGCTAAAAACCCCCGGCATTAAGTTTGAAAGGACTTCTAGAAAGGAACAGCGTCTCCCCATGTAGCAGGTTTTGCTTTACTGGTTTTTATTCATGACAACTTGCTGCAGCTTGATTTTCCTACTCACTGAAGTGATTAAAGCAGATTCACCCAGAGACTTCTTTTTTGCCTGCACATATCACCGCAGCCCTCTCAGCTTCCTCCAAAGCAAGGGCAGAGGCCTGGTGTGCTGGAAATTTGGCAGGGTGAGGTCTTTTCTCATTTGATAATGGAGCCATTCTGTTTTCTCTCTCTGGCTTGCTCAAATTTCTTCCTGATGATTTCATTAAAGGATTTAAAAAAAAAAAAAAGCAGCATGGTAATTCTGATCTAGAAGAGCACAATATATATCATGAAAAGTGCTATAAAGCAGTGCTTCACCCTCAGAGCAGTTCAGAGATAGGTAAATAAAGTGCTTTGGGCTGGGAGCTGAACTGCGCTGTTCTGATGAGCGGATACTTGCCGGAGTAAGTATGAGGTATAGGCATGAAAATGGGCTGAAAAGCCACAGTAGAAGTTCAAGTAGGACCCAGTGCTCGGATCCTGTTACTTGAGCAGTGCTTTTCTCATACCGCTTAGTGCACCGTCACGTCCCAGAAGGAAGGATTTCTTGGCTATTTTGTGGAATGACTTATCAGTAGGCAGTCTGCCCAAGGATGCCGAATTTGTAGCCTTTTCCTTCCCAATGCCCTGCTCACAAGAGATTACCTGACATTGCTCAAAAAACAGGAAAATTGCCTTCATAAGCAAAAGCCCATTTTTTTCCAGCCTATATCTTAATTTTTTATTTTTATTTTTTACAAATCCAGGACTTTTTAAAAAAGCCCAACCCTAGAAGCAGGTGAATTCACACTGACAGATTCCTTCTGGATGTGAATCCCTGAAGTTTAGCTTCCAAATTGCTCTTCTGCTGTTTTTTTCCCCTACCCTGTCATTAGACTAAATGGAAAAAAATGTTATGCCATTACCATTTGTGTTCAAACTCAGACAAGTCCTGGTGGCTTCCAGACCTCCTCCAAGGACTCATCTTTCCTGCATAGCTGCAGTGGTAGAGAAAAGGAGAGCGCTGTGCTCTTGTTCATTATCAGGTTACTGAAGGAGGTTTCTGTCATGAGAAAGCTCCAAAGAGCCCTGCAGAATACTTTTCATTTTCCCACATAATTCACTTTCTTCTGAAAATAAATCTTTATACCAAAAAGACATGAGTGCTTTAATTAAGAATAGATGTTTTTCTAAAGGAAATCTCCCAGCTCAACTAGACAGCACTAAGCTCAAAGCAGGAATTGGACTGAAATTTTCTGGTTTCTGATTTTTTAGTGCTCAAGACTTAATCACTCCGTCTTCACTCTGCCTTTGCCGGCTGGAAGCAGGAGCAGGCTGAGAAAGTGGATATCAGCAAGAGCTGGTACCTCACGCCCTGACTGCCCTGGTGGATAAGTCTGAAATCAGGATGAGCTTGGGTTGCCTAAGAAGTCCACCTGCCATAGGTGCATCTTTACAGAAAGGCCTTTCTTGAAACAACCCTGGACCAAACTTTCTGGCTGATGTCTTGTGGTATAACCACAATAGGAGATGGAAGAGTTGGGGAAAACAGAGTACCCATACAGGAGAAAAAGAAAACTGTGGGAACCTGTCTGCATTTCCCTTTGGCTCCCAGCCCTGCCCATGTCAGTACATCAATGCAGACCTGACCCCCGTGTGTCCCACAGCAGAGTACTGCATCTGCAGGGCTTCACGGGCCCATCCAGAGAGGCTTCCCAACCCTATTGCTTGCAGCATTGAGTTCCAGAAGATTCCTCCTATGGTTCATTATTTTGGAAAAGATCTCAGACTGAGCTAAACTGTCTTTGCTGCACTTCAAAACAGCAGGGAACGGTCCAGGCAGGCTCACGTGCGCTCTGCTGAGCCCTCTGTAGCAAACACTGCCAGCTGCTATGAACATCTCAGCAATAGAGATAGATGGATTTTTCACTGTTGTTCTGCTCTGGTGAATAAAAAAGCTCAGTGAGGAGAAATAGAGATGTTCCATTCCGGTGAAACCAACATATTCAAAACTAAACTAAAATCTGAAAAAAAAACCTGGAAAAAAACACCCGGCAGTATTTCCCTCAAGTGAGTGTACAGTGTTGTTTCTCCTCTTTCAAAAACCTAATTCTTTGAAAAATGTACTATCCATTGAAAGAGATAACACCAGTTTGGTCTTGCAGCAGTGATGGAGCATTTGTGAAAAGCAAAGATATAGGTGTTGCTAATTATGATGCAGGTACATTGACGTAATGATGTGAACAGGACTTAATGCTTACAGTCTATGGGTAAACGAAGGATGCTGGTTTCCAGGGCAGCCGAGTGCTGAATTCACTTTCAGAAAAATAAATTAAAATCCCATTTAAGAAAATGTTTTATTTACTTTTTTTTTCTTTTCATTGCTGGGAAGAAAACATTTCCCTAGATGATATTATAATAATATTCAAATGCAATTCCCTGAGAAGACTGAGTAATTTCAAATCCTGACTAAGATATTTAATTTGAAATTAGTTAAGTGGTTATTTGGCTGAAAGGGATTTTAAAAACAAGATCCACTTATGAGTCTTCAGGCTAAGGAAATATTCTACTGAATTTAATTAAGAATGGGATTCTTTACGCACTTCAATCCACTAGTAACCTGCAGATTTGTCTTTTGGTAATTAACGTGTCTGCTGGTTAATATGATAATCATGACCACATTTGCAACAACCGAGAACTCTAATCCAACAAACAAAAAAACCTGTTAATAATCATCCTCGGTGTTCACAGAGTTATTTTCTTGGAGGAACCTTCTGGCTGCATTTATACGTATTATTGGTAGTGATGGTATTACTTATCTCAAAATCTACAGACTGTTAATATGCTGGTGTTCTAGGATTGAACAAAATTCAGAAGGGGAGGCAGTCCTTTATCAGTAAAATTTTCTGATAAAGGGACCTGGTCTTTTATTTTTCCTCTGTTGTAAGTGTCTTCTAAAAGGCTTTAAGATGCTGTCTTAGAAAAAAAATAAAAATGGGAACTGTTTTATGAAAAGATACAGTTTCTGATTTCTCAATAAAATAGTAATATTTTTAAGAAAAAAATGTGACAGATTGTTTGGGGGTTTATTTAGCTTTCTCCAATGTCACTTCATTTTTGAAAAAAATTAGATATCTGGTGTTAAAAACATAGCAATGAGGTATTTCCAATGTATATGGAGAGGGTTTTGCATTATACTTCTGAGTATTAATCAGCAACAAATGAGGGTCACCTTGGAAAGATAGCGGAGGAGTCTTCTTGACAGGAGCCTTTGGGAACAGCTTTGTGGAGGAGACTTTGTAGCAGTGCGAGAAATTAGTGACACAATGTATTAGCTGATAGGGTTTCTGGTGGGCAAACAAGGGGTGTTGAACTCCAGGCAGCACTTCTAACAGGGAGCACACCTCTGAGTCTTCCTGGCTAAAGAAACTTTCCTGAGAACCATTTCAGCTGCATGCCTGAACTTCCTCAGCTGGACCTGGTGCTGTTCTCTGTACAATTCACTGCCTTCACCATCTTACCTTAGCTGAGGGTTCGCTTCACTGCAATGATTATCTAAAATAGTATCAGTCCTTCTCAAAGCTACCTATCACTGCAGCTGCCTGTGCTGAGGCTGGACGAATGCTGAAAAGTTTCACATAGAAACACAACTCTGCTACAAAACTCTCTACCCTCTCCATGTCTCTCCATTCCCTCCCTTTTGCCCCTCTCCCGGCTGAGAATTGCTCAGCTGCAATGCCTGTGACAAAGGAGGCCAGAGAAGGTAGCATAGGGGTATAGGATGGGAAGGCACCACATGAACCACCACATCAGGTTCCCTGCCACCTCAGGCCATCGTATCAGAGCAAGACAAAGCGAGACAATGAGGAAAGGAATTCCTGTGGATTACAGGAGGGAAAGGTAGTTCCCAGGACAGTCCCTTGCGCTGGAGTCCCCTTCCTTTCTGTCTGCAGAGGCCTATGAACGCCAACATCATGCAGCACCTGAGTAATGAAGTTTACTCCTACAGTTTTTCCATCCTGGGTTCAAGCACTCAGGATCAAGTTGTAAATAAGGTAATAAGTGCATGCAAGTGGAAATGCTCACAAGGTAAATACTTTCATCTTTCAGATCTGCTGCCAAATTCTATGTGACAATAGCCCTTGACAACTCTGATGGTCTCTCAAGGCTGGGCTTATAACAAATCTTTTAAATCCATCTGTTCTTCAAGAAAAGGAAAGCCTTTTTAGTTCTTTGAAAAATATGACAAGAATTCACACAAGGGGTCCTCTGTATGCTTCTACAAGTTTCCTTTTAACTGTACACTTTACAGTCCATTGGAAAAGCACTCAGATATTCAAAGATGCCAAAATCAAAGGCTAGCTAGTGTCCAGTTAATCCAACCAGTAGGTGTCTGTAGATAGCTGGTGGACATTCTCTGTAGACATGATGTTAATGCCTTTTCAGGCATCATATAGTAAAAGGGAAAAAGGAAAAAAAAAGAGAGCTTTTTATTATTATTATTTCCCCAGCTGCTCATTCCTATCTTTACTATAATTTAATTTGTGCATGATTTTTCATGAATACTAGGGAAAAGATAGTAAGATCTGAAAATGGGATCCAGCTCCAGAGCTACAAATACTCATCATTTCTCCTTGTTATCTATTTCTTTCTCAAGAGTTGGGGCATTCTTTTTCTGCAAGTTTTGGAAAAAATGCACATTAGTATCTTGCTATGCACAATGTGGAAATCAGAATTTCAAAAGGGAGCCAATACACTAATCTATTTTTAGAATCTAGTTCAGACAAGTCAACAAAATAATGTTGGCTGCCTTCTGCATTATCATCTCAATTAAAAAGGATAATTAGAAAAAGTATTATATAGATGAAGGAAAAGTTCCAGTAAAACTAAGGATTGAAGGTAAATTTCTTCTCCCTGAAACCAGAACATTCTTTGAAATTAGAAAAAAAGTGTGCAATAATTACAGGGAAAAGAATCATTGCTTTTAATTAATAAAAATGTTTGGATTAGGAAAGCAAAATAGATTGCTGGGGAAGGATCATAATTTTATTTTTGTAAAGAGCCGCTAAATGTAATCCTGCTATATCATAACATACACTGAGCGCTTGAGGAGTTTCAGCAACAAAGTGTTGCTGAAAACAAACTAGTGTTTATTTTCCACTGAAGTTAACTCCAATAACCCTGATTGTGCCTTAGAAGAAAGAAGCTCTTCTTATAGCTGTATCAAAGGGCTGAGGAACCTTAAAAAAACACTGTAAAGGAAATAAGTGTTTCTGATTTACAGACAAACACCAAGGTCAGGGGAAGGCTGTGGGCTAAGTCTTCGGGTACCCTCATGAAATGAGAGGAAGGCCCACAGCAGCAGGCAGTGAGGTAAGTTTTCAGGTCAATGTGGCGTGAATTCATGGGCAAAAATACCCAGTAACGAAAAATGAGTCAAAGCAGATGGTCAGGTCAGCCTTGGCATTGTTGGCAGCCTAACTACAGAGCTTTCCTCTGCAGCCACATCCCAGCTCAGTTGGGCACGCTGGCTCTGACCCTGGTTCAGGCTTAGCTAAATGTGATGGCAAGTGAGATTAGTAACCTGACTCCTGTATTTTAGGACTTCAAGTGAGGAAAAAAGGTTTCTGGACTCAGGAAGGGCATCTCTCTTGTCCGTTAAGGAAATGTTTTTCAAAGTGTAAACATCAGCTGGGAAACTAACTGCTTTCTGTGGTTTTGAAAATTTCCTCCCTGAACTGCAAATTATTTTGGATACAAGTTGTCTTTCATCCTGTGGCAGTTGAATACCAAGGCCTCTGGTCACTAATGGAACATAAATAATTAACCAAACGATATTCCTGCAAGTTCATCTGTAGTAGAAAACACTTTTATGTACACAAACCAATGTGGCAGCAGGGGAAAACCTACTCCATGAACAGCCCACTCCAAGATTTTGTTCAAGAAATCAGTCTCAGAGGGCAGTCTCTCCAGTCCTGTGGCTCTGCAGCAGGGTCTGAAGAAGGATTTTGGTTTTACATTTAGTAGTGTTTCTTCTGGGTCTCCTGAGCAAGCGCTTTTCAGAGACACGCATAGGTGCAGCTGGTTAGGGGACTGCAGCTCAGACCAAACAGCTTCACCTCGCACGTAAGGCCACAGAAGGATGGGAAGAAACCTCAGGTCTCTGCTGTAGACATGGGGTAGCTTCAGGGGAGCAGGAAGGAGGGTTACAGTGTTTTGAATCTCACACTCCCTGGGCAGGACTAGGCAGGTGTGGGAAGTGGGAAAAAGAGTTATTTGTTGTGAAATATCTAGTGTAAATATTCCACACGACGTACAGCATCCACTTCTCTACGGTGCTGAGTCTCATCCGCTCACTTGAGGTGACATCAGGCAGGAATCACTTAAAATGCGCAGTCCACGTAATACCCATATCTGCTACAGAGGTTAAGGAAGGTTACCAGCTTCAGCCAAAATGCCAAGAGCAGGACTCTGCACTGAGACTGCCTTAGACCCAGGAGGGACCCTCAGTCTGGCATGCACCACACATGCAGAGAGATGGAGGCACATTGCATCCCAGACCCTTCTGGTGTGGAGATAAGGATTCAGCCCCTCGGTTCAGGATTTCTCTGCAGTGACAGAATAAGGATGTTCGTCCCATGTAGGCAAGGTTAATAATCGAAGGGTTTCTCCCTTGTAACACTACATTTAAATGTGCTGCATGCATTATTCATCTTTTTGCAGCAAGCGGCAAGAGCGGAGGCAGTTGTCAGTCCAATTAGCGTTTCAGAGCTCTACCCTCCAGCTGCCTCTGGGGGGCACGATAAGGAATGACATGGTCCATGGGACGAGCGGCCCACGCTTTCGGGCTGGGGAGCAATTATTTGCCAGGGTAGCTGCAGTCCCAGAAACACCACCGTATCCAACGTTGTCTAGGGAAGGCTGGAGGAGGATTTTGTTACAAAAAGGGAGGGGTTTTTCTTGCATCTATGTTGTACCAAAGGCAGGCAGTCACGACTCTCACCAGCTTTGCTACATTCCTTCTCTTGCACCTTTGTCTCTCAGGGCTTCTCCATAAAAGATTATAAAAATTACAAAACTTTGGGATTGTAGCTTATTTTCTCTGCAGTTTGGTGGATACAGCACCTCGCATGTCAGACTAATGATTCCGTTTGTGATCCTTCTATACAATTAATTTGAATATGAAGCACAATATAAGCAATATCCTGGCTACTGTTAGCAATACTTGTGTCCACAATGGCTGGATATGCTACGGCCTCAGAGAAGTTGAGGAAATCCAACAGTTGTCTGGCTCCTACTCTGCTTACACATGGCTGGGCTGTTACAGCTTGGTGGGAGGTCATTATACAAACCCAAGCATGGCCCTGCTCTCTAAGCACTTAGAGTCAAGGTTAGATATTTGACTGGATGTATTTTAGTCATCCTACTCTCTCTAGAGAAAACAGAACATAAATTAGCACAAACTTTAAATCTCTCTAACTTATCCCAGCAGAAAGCAAGCCTTTGCACAGACAGAACAGCATGGAGCTACTGCCCTAGGCTGGGCTCCTATGCATCTCTGTACCACCTAGGACTCAAGTCATTAAGCCTATATTGAGTTGGGCTGTCCAGATGTTGGGCTTATTTAGGTGTTGGGCTTGTCCATCTCATTCAGAGCTCTCATACACAGTGCTGAGGTTTTTTTCATGTAGAGAAGGTCTGGTTAAGGTCTACTTCTCTAAATGAGCCAAGATTACAATGTGAGACCCAAACTGCAATACAGAGGTGAGAAAACTTGTTCCCTTATTTTGTTCATTTTATCCTGTTACAATGTCACCTCTACCGCCTATGTGCGTACAGCACCTAGCACGGGGGTGGCTGTACCACAATGCAAACAACAAGGAAGACATCTTGAAATTCTCACATTGAGAAATACATAACAACACAGATTTCCTCTAGGTCCCACTTTCAGCACAGTGAACAGTAATAGACAGCCATATTCCCCAGTAGGAAATAAGGGAAAAGAAAAAGCTAAAGTTAAAACTGCAGATGAAACATGTCTTTTAGGCTGATGGCTTGGTACATGACAGCACTTTGATCTTATCAATCAGAAAACAATTTGACTTCAGTCTTTTCTTCTGGGTACTATGGCCAGGATCATACCAACACTCTAATCTAAAAGGATCCATTCTAGCTCAAGTATTATTTATTCACATGCTTTACTATTCTGTTTCACGGATAAATGCAAGGATGGCATCTCATTAACTGAGGGAAAATAAAGTTTTCTTTTTTAATGTCATGAACATGGTAGCTCTGCAACCAGGGGTAATGTTCAAAACACTGAATGTACCTAGAGATATAATGTAGCAAGGAAACTTTCCATGCATTCAATGAGAGATGACAGCACACAGACAAAATACTAATCCCTTGTTATCAGCTCTAGGTACCAGACTAAATGCAATTGTCAGAAATTCTCAGCAGAAGTTGACAGGACTAAGACAGGGTTCATTTAGGGTCACTGGAAATTCCTGCTTCATTTGCATAAGCATTTATTTCAGCCAGTGCTTTAAGAGTCTTGCTTTCCAGCAAAAGTTTAAGCAATTAAATGTAGCCACATATTAACAGCAAGCAATTGTTTGAGGCCCAGATCCTCAAAAGTATTTAAACACCAACACCTACTGATTTCCAGGAAAGCCAATCCAGCATCTTAGCCTAAATGTGCTGCTAGGTGGAGAAGTATAAATCTCTCTGAAGCCAATATGTCTGTCCCATCCATACGTCTGTGTTCTGGCAGTTATGATGATGGTAGAGAATCAACATAAAATTAGGAAAATATTTTGAGTTTTTAACCATATTTTTACTCCCCACTCTTTCTGACAAAGGATAATGAACTGTTTTTTATTCTCTCAAGGTACGATAATATCCTCAGAGAAAATTCATATTGGATTTTGTAAGTATTTGGTATATTCTTTGTTTATTGTCTCAGTATTCAGCCATTAGCAGTGCATCGCTGTGTTGTTATACAAACCAGAAAAAACAACTACAAATAGCAATCAGTCTCTGCCTCAGGACACACACAAGCTGAAGAGAACGATCTCAAAATGCTTGAGAGATGCTTGCCAAAACCAGACTTACTGTTTATGGCCAGAACAGATGCCTGCTAATTCAGGTGGGCACTTAAAATATAAAAGCAGATTACGTCTACACACACGTCTCTGAGTCACCTGCACCATGGCCATGGCTGCACCAGCTGTGCATTAAGCCTGAATGAAAGGTGAAGAAAGGCTGCAGTGTCCGCTTTGACGTTTTAGGCTGGTAACTGTAATTATACTGGGATTTGCCCAGGATGTGAAAACTACACACTCCTCCAACAAGCAAACTCATCATTCCTGGACTTGACATGTGACACCATGGCCTTGGTTGTTGACAATGCCCGAACCCCAGATCTTTGACTATTTATGTGTGTATATACATTCTTATGCCAGGGGTACAAAAAAGGCTAGAGAACTGATCCGGGAGCCAGTTACAAGAGGCAGAACGATCTGGTGGTTGCATCCTGACTTGAAAAGCAGAGAAGCTATGTTTTCTTTCTTCTTCTCAGCAACATGCCTCCACCGTCATCTGGCAAGCTGACAGAAACTTCCTATGCTTCATTTTCTTCACATGTAAAACCTGACTAATCAGTAATGCAAATAATTTAAACTTTCCTTCATCAGTGTTGGCAAAGGGGTAGTCAAAAAAAGCCATTTTAAAGGAACCTTTAACAGTGAGTGTGTATGGGGAGGGATATCCACGAGCAGGGGATGGAGCTGGAGTTCCAGGGAGCTGCTCAGATCTCTGCCATTAAGTCTTTGTAAACCAGAAGAACAGCATTGCACCTCTGCATCCCTCAGCTTCCTCATCCATAAATCGGAGATAATAGTATCAAGCTTCACTTTATAAAGCACTTTGACTGAGGGCTGAGGAAGTTACCTTCATATTAGCATCTTACTTCTAGGAACCATATTTTCAGAAGCACATTATCACTACCTTCTCCCACTTCTACTGAACACCCCTTTCTTTTTGAAGTGATCATCTTCCTACTGTTTAATGTTAGTGATCCCAATCAGGGACAGAGAGCTAAAATGAGCAACAAACCCATCGGCCTTCATTTAGAGACATAATCTGTTTAATAAATATGACTGTAAAAGCAATAAACAATAGCAATTATACATTAAGCTACATTGTATTTAACGAAAGGGAAAAAGAAGATGAAAAAGTACATCAAAAAAAGTAATTTTAAAATTAGAAATAGTTCCAACACTATAAGAAAACTTTTTGATCGGCTTACTATAAAAATAAGTTGGCTAATGTTGGACTTCAGTAGGGAGTATTATACAGTTGCTGCCAAAACTTTCCCATCTTTCTTAAAGCTGTAGTTGCAAAGACAATAGCAAAGCCATACAAACTGCTGTGTTTCTACCTGTCTTCAGAGAAACTACAGAAAGAGGCAGAGGACTCTGTACTGTGACTATCCTTTAACTACTATGGGTCTAATGCTCTTACACTTGGTATCACTTTTTTTCTTTGCCAGCAAGTAGATTGATTTGGCCTTGTGCCCAATGTGTGACAGAGAAATTCAAACCCACCACCACCACCAAACCCCCGCCCCAGGACTCTGGACAATGCCAACAACGCTGCTTTCTCCTGTGTTTGACTCAGGTTGCCATGCATAATGTCTATTGAACAAAACCCACTCATGTCAGGAATCAGGGTGCCTCCTAAGTGTGCTACACTGATTATGAACCAGCCTCTATTTGCCATCACCTAACATAGTTAAGTAAGTGTACATTGGTTACTGTCTTTCTCTCTTTGCACTTCAAACCAAAATCCTGGTGCTAGGATTACCTGAGTTGGGTTGGAAATCAACAGCTGTGATGACCACGGGTCATCCAGTGTCTTGGGAGGACTTGTTCGAGGTATGCTAAGCCTGCTTTCCTGCTGTTCCCTTGCATTGTCTACATGAACATGTCCTGTAGCCTCATTTCTAGTTGCAGTGTAAGATACAAGGTTATGTTATTGGTAAGAAATCAAATCTTGTACAAGAGTGGTCCTGTGGTGCTGGGGCTCAAAATGCATGGCAACAATCTCAGGCCAAATCCTCCTTTATTCTCCCTCCTTTGCCCAGAATGACAGGAGTTTGCAGATCTGCAACCAAGGGGGGTTGCCAAGAAGGCCATAGAGAACTGCACATAGACCTTTCCCTGCTCCCTATTCTATGGACAAGGTGTCTTTCAAAAAATTGACAGGCCTGAGGGTGACTCCCAAAAGGCAGAGATGTCCTGGGAGTTCCCCAAACAAATCCAAACATGAGCACTAAATGCAGCTGAGGGTGTTACTAGGGCTTTCTCTTAGCCAAAACTGAACTTGTAAGGCTGGTACAAAGTACAGCATGAGTTCATGCTGGCAATAACCTCCTACAAGTGCAGTATGGACAGATCTCCCTGCCTGTAATGCATGCTAGTTCTCTTCCATTCAAGGTAAGGAGGCAAAAAGTTATCTTTCAACAGTGCTATCAGTGAGATGCCTTGGTGTGAGTAGGCTAAAAAAGCTGTTTAAGAAAGAGCCTGGCTTTACATTGGGATTGCCCACACTCGCACTCAGCCTCCTCGCACTCAGCCTCCTCGCAGCCGTGGGGCACAGGCAGCAGCTCCAGCTAGAGGAACGAAGGGCATAGTCCAAAGAAAGACATAAACCAGACTGACCAAGAATATTTTCAGTGCTTTTAAACTCCAGTGTGATTTTTTGTGTGTCCTATGAAAGTCTGCTGGGGCGGCTAGCCCTCCCGCAGCCCAAAGTGCTAAAAGAGCAGTTAAATCTAAAGCCAAGAACCCTAAACACCCCCTCCCACCTTCCCCAGCCCTTCTCCCCCCACATCCCAGCCCACCCCTCTCCCTAAAGAAGAGACCCCCATGCATATTCTTGGCCTATATCATTATGAATTTTCTACAAATTAGAGACAGATCAGAAAAAAGAGACAGTGGAGGGGTGAGGGGAAGGGCTGCAGGAGTGAATAGTGGTATCAGTTCCTCTCCCCCCACCCCCCACTAAAATTGAACACCTGTACAATGCAGTTCCACTATGGTCTCAGTATAATGTCCACATGCACAGGCTTAAAGCTAAAAACCCTTTGTCATCTGAAGAATTAAAAAGTCCAAATGCAGTGAGCTCTCCTCTTTTTTTAGATATAGATATATATCGGTGTCCTCAATTCAACCATTTACATAGGTAGGGATTTCTTTTGTGCTCTGGGGCTCAGCAGCTGTGGAAATACTTCCTGTGGCAAAGAAAGAACAAAATAAGAGTCAGTAAATAACAAGTGTGTTTAGCCAAGGAATAAGTTTGAATGTATCACCTTGCTGGCCTTTGGGATTCAACTGTTCCAGACTGACACGTTCTTCCCAGAAATGTTTTCTTGTCATTCAAAACACTGAAGGTGATGTCCTGTTCTTTTGCTAATGAAGATGATTCACCCGTGTTGAACAGAAGAGGGGAAGGCCAGAGCACAGGGATGGAGGGAAGGAGGGGTTGAGGTCCTCAGAGGAAACATGTAACTCATTTGCAATGATAAGGTGTTGGAGATTTCATAAATAACCTTAAGCTTTGCATTTGCAAAAGAAGAGCCTAAACTACTCTCATCCAGAAAATAGGAACTGTGGTTTTTTGCTGCCAGAGTTTGGAGAGAAAATTAAATGATCCAGGGACATTAATTCAGATTCCTCCAAGGAAGGGTCCCTGAATGTTAGTCAAAGGGGTTGAAAAAACCTGGCTTCTGAACAAGCATACAAAAGAGAAACACCCAATTACAGTCTTGCTTTGTTTTCCCAAAAGAAAGAAAACTCATTAAAAAAGAAATTGCTGATTTCCAGAAACAGATGAGGTGGTTGTATAGGAGAGTGAAGAGCCTTTGCACTTTCTATTCTGTTCACACCTAGGTCCAGACCTTTTCATTTTGTCAATGAGCTCTGATTCAGTTTCCTCATTCATCTTACTGACAGGATGGAAAAACACTCGTAGGAAGTTTGTTGGACTGATTCCTTTTGATAGAGAATTGAGTCTATGTATCCCACACATTTACCTTTTGTGCTTGCTAGTGCAGTTACAGGTGCGAACCAAGGAGTTATAAAAGGCCAATTTCTGGTTCAATACAGTGTCCAGTAGCACAGCTGAGAAACACACAAAATGCTGGCTATTGTAGAAAGGCAGAAATGCTATAGTTGCACCAAATGAAAACCTACCCCCAAAACTGGCTTTTGACTACTCTTATCCTAGACGCTTCAAGGGTTTAGTTTCCAACACCAGCAAGAGCAGTTCTGAAGGTACCTTGAATAGAGTTAGCAAGTGACTGACTCTTGCTGCTTCAGTCTGACCGACCCGTGAAAACATGTGTTTCCCTACCCCTGGAACAGCATGAATCACGGTCATTACATTTGTTTAGAAAGGGGAAGCTCAAAGCCCATCTAACTCTAGAAAGAGAGCTCCTGACCTGAAATTGGGTGTTTCTCCCTTAGCATCTTACATCAATTTTGCCTTGGAGGCTTCTGGGGGGAGAAAAAAAAAACAAAACCAAACAAACCGAAAAAAAGAATTGTTAAAGTTTAGGACCCACCGCTCCGGGTCTTGGCTTGAAACCTCTTGGTGATCCACAAGCCTTTTGGAAGTCCTCTGTCCAGACTACCTTGGTTGCATTTCCTTTCCTTGGGTTCTGGACTGTGGCCTGGGGTTGCTCTGTATGGGGAACACCACATGGGAAGGTTGGTCCCCTTACTCCATCCTGTGTTGTGCTAAGCAGGGATGTCCAGGTCTGCTGATGAATAGCTGCTTAAAAGCTTTTAATAGCTACCAGATCTCTCCTTAGTGAACAGGTGAGGAGAAATCAGTATTGATTGCAGTGGGGCTTCCAGCTTAGACATCAGTTTCATCAAGAGACTTTCTTCTTTTTCCTCCCAGGTTGTTTCGCAGGCCACAATCTTAGCACATCACATTCCTTTCTTTAATTGCCCTTCCCCTTGCTCTGTCTCTGCAGTAGCTATGACTCCAAGCCTGCTTTAGCAAACACTCCCATACATTTTATGGACATCCTCAGGTGGGATCCAAGGTTTGGTTAAGCTGATGAAATTGTGCAAATAAAGGATCTAAGTTACGACTATGCTTCACTCCTGTCTAAGTTAAAACAGCTATAAATTTTAACTCCTCTAAAATAGGTCCATGCCTTTATTTGCAGGGGTCCTATACTGTACCTCTGGTCTGGGCCTGCAGAATTGTCGCCTCACAAGTGAAGCTGAGCAATGACTGAGCAATGCTGGCTTTAGCAGAACATGTCCCCAGGCTGAAACCTCCCTGCTCCGTCCCAACACTTTTACTGTAGTCAGGGTAACAGAAGACATATAAGCATGAGCAAATGTGTGACTGATCCCAGTACGCCTGTCTCAAGCCTATTCACTTTAGGTCCTACAAAAGCCTGCTTTGCAAATCTTCAACCACAGAGGCCTGTGGGAGAAATCAGCCTGAGGGCAAACCCAGCTGTCCAATGCTGAGATCCCAGGTTTTGCTTGATTTCCTTGGGAATCAGCCGGGCTAGCATTGCTGCTGGCAACAAGGTCTGGCACAGCACAAAGGCCACAGCAGTCAAAACATCAACGAATATTTAGCTTTTAGATCTGACTTACCTAATCACCTGCTCACCTCCAGGTTCCAGGTGAGGGTGGCTGAAGTTCTCCTGGATGTGGGGTTTAGTCCCGCAACTATATCAGCCCCAGCAAAATAAACTAAATTGCCTTATAGCGCAAGTTAAGTGCTGTCAGGATTTTTGAGAAAGGGAGGGGATCTACATAGAGCAACTAGGAGAGAGAAAAAGCCTAAAGTTGTTCCCCTCCTTTCATCACATGGCAGTGAGGGAGAGGGAAGAGTTAGCAAGGTTTCCTGTAGCAAAACTAATGCTGCAGCAGAAGAGGAAGGGAGGAGGAGTGTGCAGGAATATGGGAAGCAGGAAGGTTGAGAAAAGGGTTAGCCAATTATAAGTCAGAGTCTGACCAGCTGTGGGATGCTGCAAGTTATTTACCTATGGGCTGGACTTCCAACTTCTCATCTACTAGTTGCTCAGGGCTCATCAGCTCACTTTGAGGGACATTAGGTATGCTTTCCCTCTGACTGACTGGACTGACCATCTCTTGATCTTTTTCATTCTGCATCTGTGCATATATATTAAGGCCAGGAATCTTCCTAAAACATTAACAGAAACCATCATTGTGGGGTACTCTGGCAGATGATGTAGTATCAGCTTTTACAAACCAAGAAACAAATCACTGTGAAAAAGAAAACCCAGCAAAACAAAACCGAAACACCTCAGTGAAAGGCAGCAATGGGGAGAAGGAAATGGCTCAGGGAAGGTCATACCTTTTGAACTTGTAGATTACAAATACAGCTAGTCCCACAAAAACGACAGACAGAAGCATCAGCATAGCTGAACCACTGTGACTAGGAGTGAGGTCCACCAGGGGAGCTGCAAGAGAGGGGAAGAAGGTTAGAGCCACCCCCAGCCTGGAATGCAAGCTGGTCCCTCCAGAAACATAGTTCATTCTCCCCTTATTGTACTTGTAGCAGGCCTCGTCTGTCCGCATGTCTCCAGGGCTTCTCTCCCTTTCTAATCCACCTGGGAAGAAACCCAGGTTCAGACCACTTGTGGTGCTCAACCTACCCCTTGATGTGAAGCCCCATAGCTTTCTCCTTAGAGGTCTCTCTTCTCTGGCCTATTAGAGGACTGCCTGAAACATACTGTCTCATCTGCAGAGATGAGGTAGTTGCAAATGAGGTCACTTGGGTACCACAACTGGCATTTTTTGGATGATCCTGGAGCTACCCATGGGCTAACTTGTCATGTTGACTTTCTATTTTGCTTAGAGCTAGTTTGGGTAGCTCCCAATGCATAGTGAATAATGAACAACTGGCTTCTCAATTTTACTGAAGCAACGATGTTCACCAAATGTATTGTTCTCTGCTCAGTCTTGTTCCTTCCTAAACAGAAGCGCAGTGCCCTTCACAGACATTGCCTCAGCATCCATGCCTTATCATTGCAAGCTCTTCCCACACCTCTGACATTTTTAGTTTCTTCCTTTATCCCTTTTGTACTCTTCTGAACATGTTCTATTTTCTTTCCACTGGTGCGCTGCCCTCTCTCCCACAAGTCTTCTATGCTAGAGAGCGCACAGGTTCAAGGGAAAAAAAAAAAACACCAAAACCAACCCTAATCAAACAAAAAGTCTCTCTGTGCTTCTCCTCAGAGTTTTGCTCAACATCTTTTCATAGCCCATTGCAAAATAAGGCACACAAAACAGCCAGAAGCACGGCTTTCCCAGAAATACAAAGTAAATGGTATTAAATAGTTTCCATCGCTCATACACACACACAAACAGAAAGGCATCTAGCACCCAAAAAGTGACAGACATAGGTCCAGTAGTCTCAGTTGTTCATGCAGATGCTAATAAAACATACTGTAGGCAGACATGCAGCTGTAGCTGTGCCATTACACAGAGCTGCGCACAGCAGTTAACATCCTCACTGACTGTCTCTATCTGGCACTACATGCAGAACAAGGTGTAGGTAGTGCCTTCCTCTGCAAGGCAGTGAGAGTTAACTTGAACCGCTGTCATACTCATCCTCTTTCTCTTGCCCCTCTTCATGTGCACCGAACAGACCCATCCTAAACCAGAGCCAGAAGACACAAGAAAACATGCACACGCAAGCACTTACTCAGGCACACACATCACATGCACACACGTTTTCAGCTGTCACACCCAGCCTGATAAAGCTAAAATTTACAAAGAGAAGTGAAAAAGCTTCTCCTTCCCACATCAAGAAGGCTATCCTCAGGAAGGTGAGGCACTGGGATGAAATGATCCGTTATTATGAATTCCTCACATATCTCCACTCTGTCCCCTTTGCGTCTGTATTTTGTGGGTCTCTGCAGTTCTGTGGGATGACGAAGTGGCTCACCAACTAACTCGGGCTCAGCATCACTCAATGTTCTTCTTACA
Organism: Balaeniceps rex; assembly: GCA_013401315.1. Taxonomy (NCBI): domain Eukaryota; kingdom Metazoa; phylum Chordata; class Aves; order Pelecaniformes; family Balaenicipitidae; genus Balaeniceps; species Balaeniceps rex. The sequence continues at coordinate 20,895 of VYZW01032014.1, forward strand.
GTGCTGCGCTGAGAGTCTGGTAATAAACAGTTATTTAACTGCTTTGCAAGGAATATTGGCATATTTTACTCTGCCTTAGAGTTGAGGTTGTTGTCTGTTAGGTTGGGGACATTAATTTAGCCTGGAGAAAAGGAGGCTGAGGGGAGCCCTTATTGCTCTCTACAACTACCTGAAAGGAGGTTGCAGCGAGGTGGGTGTGGGTCTCTTTTCCCAAGTAACAAGTGATAGGACAAGAGGAAATGGCCTCAAGTTGCACCCGGGGAGGTTTAGATTGGATATTAGGAAAAATTTCTTCACAGAAAGGGTTGTCAAGCATTGGAACAGGCTGCCCAGGGAAGTGGTCGAGTCATCGTCCCTGGAGGCATTTAAAAGATGTGTAGATGTGGTGCTTAGGGACACGGTTTAGTGGTGGACTCGGCAGTGCTAGGTTAACAGTTGGACTTGATGACCTTAAAGGTCTTTTCCAACCTAAACTATTCTACGATTCTATTATTTTATTTTTTCTTTCAGGAGAAGAACAAATGAACATGATGAATGGATTGCAATCTGTTGTCCACAATTGCCATAAATTAATCTTTCCTCCAGTGTGGTCTGAACAAAGAAGATGGAGGTGTGAAATATGCTGAGCCCAACGCATGTCATGCTCCAGGGAATGCAGATGCTCACATACAACACACACACACACAGAGGCTCATTTCTACAGGTTCTGCTTGAATACCCAACACCAAGCTAGTTTAGATACCTGCACTTTTGTTCCTGCAGCTCCTCTGCTGCAGAAATCTCTGCTATGCATGACCAGGCACACACACAGGGAGGAACACCCATGTGCACTGAGGCATGGGAACATAATTGTAGGCATACATATATATACGTGTGCACTTACACAAACACATGCTGAGCTTAGTGGTTCAGTCAACTACAGCCCATAGCTGCCCGGAGTCCAACACAAAGTTATAGTGAAAAGGCTGGGAAAGAAGGGATACCATAGACCAGAGCAGCACCTCTGGGCCATGTGCATCCCCATGGATTGTGTTTTCTAGGGACTGCTTCTGGTGCTCGCTTGTGTTCCAGGTTTTCCTGCTTTATTTTATTTAATTTTTGTATAAAAGCTTGTCTTTCAAAAGGAAAATTATTTTTCTTTATTGACAACTAAAATAATAGTTCTCAGCAGCAAAGTAAATCTCTTTTTTGGCATTTTGTCAAATTCTAAACTATTCCCAAGTTTTGATGTCATGAAATTGGGCCTTTTATTTAGACAGGGAACTGAGCCATGACCTCTGCAGCTTGATAAGGAGCCATATTCCCTCAAAGACCTCACGGTGGCTTCTCTTTGGGCTTTTTAATATCTAGTTTGGCAGTCCAGGTTCATTTTGCATTCTTACTGAATCATACTTCTGCAAGAGACAAAATCCTGTAGTGTCCCTATAGGACATTGTGAAGCCAGTTACAGCAATCACTCACATCTCACCAGAGGCTTCAAAGAGAAGTACAACAAAGCCTGCCTTGCAGGACAAATGAGTGTTCGCATCTAGTAGGGACAAAAAGTACTTATTCTTGGTGTGTGCATAAATACAAATAAAAATGTGCATTTTCAGCGAGCACAAAGATCATGTATTTGCACAGCATGTCTGAGCCAAGCACCCTCTGCTTCAGCCTGAGCTAGAGAGAAACAGGCCAGCACGTGCCCGGAGGCCACACCGTTACTTAGCATGGCAATGTGCTACACTGATAGACCCTGCATTTTGGTTCACACAGGGCAGCAGACAAGGCTTAGTAGCCCAGAAAGGTGCTACAGAACCTCCACTAACTATCTGGCTTCGGGCCTGGAGCTACTCAGCTTTTAGCCAGCTCTGAGCATGGATGCAGTAGCTGGCGACCCTGTGCACTCCCTCATACAGAGATGCCCGGAATTCCTCTCCAAGAAGCTTCAGGAGGCTCCTACATACAGCACAAAACTTGGATTCAGGTTCATCTTGTATTAAAGGCAGGGCTGGAGATGTGATTTTAAATGCCATCTGTTTCCACTACATGAAATCAGGAATGTCCCTTCAGTAGCAAGAGGTGAAGATGAGCCTTTCCCAGGAATAGCTACTGTGATTCTAACTATAATTTATTAGAAAAGTCCTACAGGATATTCAGGGCCAGAGTAGTAATTTCTAAATGTTCATTTGGGATCTGAGACTGACTTTAATGAACATTGACCAAAACGGAAAACAGCCATGTGCATTGGTAGAGTAAATACACAGAAACAAATTTCAAAAATTATGAGCAATTGCAGGTAACTCCATGTTTGAAGCTCACATTAAAATGCTTTCAGATAGCCTTCTTTTCTGACATGGGCACTGAGCATTTTCTGAAAGTACATATAGTATCACTGGTCATGGCTGAAAACTCAGGCCAAGGATTGTTGCCCGTATAACAACTATTATTAAATTGTATATTAATTTAAATCTGAAATGTAAAGTCATGCAATTCTTCCATGTTATATGTCTATTACTTTTTTGGGTTTTTTACAATCTACAGAAGAAAAAAAAGTCAAACTTAAAGTGACTTCTAAAGCTCTTGTAATTTTTTTTTTTCTGTAGAGATTAATCAGCTGTTCTGCATCTCTGATTTTTTATGCTTTTGGTTCTAACATGTCTAAAAGTAAGCATCTGATCATCTTTTCTACAGCTAATGGAAAGAAAAAACATGCAGTAGTATTCCCAGGGCAGATATTAGCAAGTTCTGTTTAGGAAAAATGAAATATTGCAACCACTAAGGTTTTCTTCTGGAGGGATTTAAATGCAGTCACATTACAGCCTTTCTTAACATTCTCTTTCTCTTTCCCTTTACGGACAAGGCAACACATGGACTGACACCAGCTTGGGTAGACCAGTTCGTACCATAAAAAGCTGGTACAAGTGAACTAAAGCTTTTTGATTGCAAGCTAGCAAAAGAAGCTGATACCAACTGATCAGAATTATCAGCAGCTCCTGAAGAAAAGGAATTCCTAAGAATCCTGAGTATGGAGTTGTCCATCCCACTTCTTGTAACAGTTAAATAGGGCCTGTGCTGTGAAATGAGGGTTTAGCATGCAGAATACACTGAGACACATATAATTAAATATCAGCACTTTGGAGATCGTTCATTTGAGATAGGATTAGTTGAAGTCCAAACTGCCTAATCTTGTGTGTGCATATGTAAATTGATTCTAGCCTTTCAGACAGCTGAACAACTTCTGAACCGTGCTTAGTTGCTTTGAATGTTCGTTGACTCTAGAATATCTGAATATATCCAACGCTAGCTGGTAACCTTTGCATTGTGTGATCCAGGCTGAATACGTCATGGTGCTGCTTAGCTGTTGAGTATTTCAGAGACAGCCAAGAAGCACACACTTCTACTGCTAGTTATACTGCATTTCCAACAAGAGCAGCAAATTCTTGCACATAAGTACACAAAAGGATAAGCTGTAAATGCAAATGACACTATATGTTTTTGACATGACAAAGAAAGGGGAGGTAGAGCAGGCATTTTAATGTCTGCCCATACACTGAGTTGTTATTGTGACATAAAAATAAGAAGGGTTTAAAATACAGCTGATAGCACACTACTATCATCAAGGAATATACTGCTTGCTGTGCTACAGAGCAACAGAGAGGGTGTACACAGAAAGAGGATACTGACCTGCTGTTAAATGTGCAGCATGGACAAGGATTCGAACCCCTGGCTTCAACTCAAAATGGACCAGGTTTTGGTTCAGTTTCTGGATCAGTGTTTCTGAAATCTGGAAAAAAGAAGAAAATAAGAAATGTATTTGTTTCTTGATCATTGGTTTAGATTGTCAATAGGTGGGTAGGAAATGGAGCTGCATGCAAAGCAGAGATTTTATAGAGGACCAGACATTCCGAGGACAATTTCCTATCACCTTATAAAGAGAGGGTTTGTGGCAGCTGAACACTTCTGCTAGTACTATGTCCAGAGTGGTTTGTGTATGGTTAGCAATGACTGATGTCAACAAGTTGCCCTGTCACACCTCTCTAGGAGCGGCCCAGCAGCAAAAGGGAATGAGCCCCAAAGGAACATTACATCCACGTGTGTAAGTGTCTGCAGGACCAGCCAGCAACAGCACATCAGTGAACTCCATTTACTACTCAAGCAAAGAGCAGCATTTCAATTGTTAACACTCGTTCACTCATAACAAATTAACTTCTTGCTCATTGAGTGGCCAACTCTATGATCTTAGAGTATGTTCATAACACGTGATATACCTGAATCAAAATGAACAGTTTAAGTCCTTACCCCAGCTTCCACTGAAATTTCAAGTCCTAAACCCAAATTTCTTTTCATCCATCTCTGAGTTTCAAGCCAGCTGCTCCCTGATCCTTAAGTACGTCCCAGATACCAGCTCAGATCTGAAAGTGTTTACCAACTACAAAAAAATGCATGTTCCATCTATTCTTATGGGTTACACACAGAGAGAACATGCTCTTATATTCTCTTTTTCATGGGAGAGACATTCCACAGAGCTTTTAGATCACTAGATTATCTTGCCATAACTCTGATGACAACAATAGAGCTCTAGCAGAAATGAAGCAGGCTATTCCTCCCTAAAGGACACAACAGAAAAGATGAGCATTTACTGAGATAAGACCCCATGAAATCTGTATTTGTACAGTGAAGAAGCCAAGCTTTGGTCCAATTTGTTGGCAAACATTCCTTTTTTAAGTCAGTTTCTCACAATATGCACAGAGCCACTTTCTCCATATTACTCTTAATTATATCCGAGAAGTTCCAGGCATGTTGCCATTAAAAGCAAAAATCCAGATAGATTAATCAAGGAATGGAAGCCTATAGACATGGTGTTGATAGTTTGTTGTGTCTTTTCTATGTTCATTCGCTAGATGTTTCATGTATTTCACATTTTCTTACAGCAATGAGCAATTTTCCAATTGAACATAGTCACTGTTCTGTATGTTGGTTTATTAGGGAGAGGTGGCTGGAAAACTGCAAAAAACCACCCACAACCCTTAATATGTAGTTGCTGAGAACGTTGTGTTTTTATAGCCATACCAAGATCAAGAGGAACCGTATTCTAATGCTCACCACTTAATTTAATTTGTTTTAAATAAATCCTTATTCCTTCTTGAAAATTAATGAAAAATTGTCAGAAAAAAGAACATTCCAATAATTTTTACACCATCTTTTTCATGTTCTTCATTTTTGCCTGGTTGAGTTATTTCAGTAAATGCTACTCAGATATGATTAGATGTTCCTTGGCTATCATTCATCACAGTATGAGATTTATCTGCCTCTTTTATTTTTTTAACATTCTTAATGGTTCTTTCAATACTCTTGGCTTGTACACTTCATTTCTGGCTGCTGATCACTTGAATAGGTGCCTTTGGTCCAATATCAATTTGGCAGTAAGTCTTACAGGCATTTTATTTATATTTTTTAATATATCTCTTTAAAGTTTACAATTTTTTCATGGGTGCCAGAATGAGCAGTAAATATATTTCTTCCAATAGCAAGAAAAAATACCACCTGCTCACAAAGAGCCATCTGCTGAGCTCAGAGCAGCAGGGATGGTGACACAAAGATGTGCAGTACATGAAGAAAGCCTGGGAAGCAAATTATATCCCTCTTTAAGAATTTGAGCATATTAATAACCAAGATTGATGACTATAAAGAGTGCTCCATCTCTAAAACTGGAGCAACAGATGCAGATCGATATGCTGTAAACTAGGGACATTAATGGCTCATGGAAATAATGGGAAAAATATAATCCTGGCCATTTCCAGTCCCAAACATGACCTAACAACTCTCCTCCATACCCCTGCAGGAATTACCTTCCTTTGTGCTCTGACATTTTGATGCTGCTGGGGCAGCAGAGCCGATGAAAAAAAAGCAACCACAAGACAGTAAACTGAAGAAAAGAGACAACTGCATTGTGTCATTCCTCTTCAACACATTGTGATAGCTGCACAAAATGGTCAGGGAAACAGCAGAGGTAAAACTCATACATGATGCCTTCTATACAAAAAGTGGCTTAATGTGATGTATAACTGAGCATGCAGCTAGCAAATGTTGCTATCTAGTATTGGAGAATGGTTTCATCAAGGATTCGGGCAAGAAATGGAAGAATAGGAGAACCTCAAGAAAGTCAGCATGAGAAGGGACCACAGACTTTGTTTGGCACCAGTGACACGAAGGAACACTGAAACCTCACCTGGCCTGTCTGAGGACTCCTGTGGCGCAGAGTGAGGAGGGCAAAACAACAGCACCGGCAGAGACATTACAGCTGAGAGGTGCAGTGGCAGCCTCCCAGCAGGCAAGCTGAGTGTGTAAGAGCAAGCTCAACCAATATTCTTGTCTGGAAAGCCGATGAAAAGGGACAATAGGAAGGGGAGAGGCAGTAAGAGTGAAGTAAGAAGAATGAAGGCAGAGAGAAACAGTCACAACTGAACTTTATTGTTATTTTATTGCAGTTATCTGATCATGAATGAGGACCTCATTGTACTACATCTTGTACAAATGTAACTCAGAATAAAATTACTTCTGCTTGAAACCAGCAATATCTCAGCAGAAGCTTGAGATAGCCATCACTGTTCCAGGACTATATGCAAAGTGTCAAAACAGGCAGCAACTGTTCATGCTGCTCAGAGTATACAGCGTATTTCCTTGGCTCAATTAACTATATGCTCTCCCAGTGGCTTTTTGGGTGCAGTTTTTTTGCCTGGGTCTTTATGGAATCTGAACAAGTCAAAAAATGAATAACAGCCTGAGACCTTCAAAAGCGCCAGAAGTTCTTGTGAGAATCAGACATCTGCCTTCCTCAGGCAGCTCTGGAGATCCTGACACACACTTCTTAGGGAAGAACAGATGCATTCAGACGTGTTTTTAAAATGTTTGCTTGCTTGGTACAATATTTTCATTTCTCCTTGCATGGAAAGTCAGATTCTTTTCGAAACAGACATATAGACAGTATAGAAAGAAGGAGAAAAATGCATTTCTGTACTTTAAAATTAATTATCTGAAATAGAAACTACATACAATGGTTTATAAATGTCAGTATTTGAGGTCAACGAGCTGGCTACACGCAGCTAAAGGGCCAAACTCACATTGGGATTGGATGCTGCTCCCCAGAGCTGGACCTGACGATGTTTCTGGTCTTCACATGGTCCCAAGGGGATCTGTGAACCGCAGATCACTCAGGACACTCACTCTGAGATTGGAGAAGTGTCTCTTCAGCCTTTCTTATTCTGCCAAGTCTATTTTTAGCTCAGTGGATCACAGGTTGTCAGACTTTAACCTAGGAGTGGTTGTGACTCTCATATAATTTGTTTACAATGTTAATAAAGTGTCTTTGAAGTAAATCTCCACACAATGGCTCATGTCTCAGTCACCCAGGTAATGAAAAGGTTTAAACGGGAAACATTTTGGGTCCTGTGCCTCCCTGTATTTCTCTGTTCAAAGTGGTACCATGGATGCATTTTTGTTTAAAAAGCAGATAAGGAAACATCAAAGTACTTTGGCCCATTTCATAAATAGCTATGCAACTCTAATTGAACAGCTAGGCCTTCAGCTGGGGAACAGGTTGGCTTCAGGCCTGTCCCTGTTCCTTTCTCAGTCCTGGAGATGCAACTAACTCAGCTGAAGACAAAACTTCTTAGAATAGCAACCTCCTAATTTATAGTCTTCAAGAGTCTCCCTTGTGAAAATAATTAGCTTTCAGAATTAGTTTTGGTCCTTAACTGAGCCTCATTGACTTTATCTGCTTCATTTGCAGAATTAAGCATGATGTGCAAAAATAATTCAGTAATAGAAACCATTCTTCATGTATCATTTTTCATCAAAGGACACATAATGAATAATAATAACAGACAATTTGTGAAGGAACAAAAGAGATTCCAATTTAAAAATGGAACAAAACAAAAATTAATTTGGCTTCTCTTAGCATTTCGTCAGAATTAGGACTGTGAAAGAACCATGTGCACGAAGAAACAGAATTATCACTCAGATGGGCATTTTCCCATACCTTTACTGAATTTTGAAACCTCTGGTGTAAATTGGTTTAGACTAATTGAATGTGATTCAACTGTGCCAGTATGTACTAGCAAAGAATCTAGATAATTTTATAGATACTGTGTAAGGACCTCAACTAATGAGTGCTACACTTCTATTCAATTCATTGAGTAAATCAATAAACAACTAAGGAAAGAATTATGCACATTGATTGGTAGGAAGCAACTTGAACCAGCCTTACAAAAGTGAATCAGGAGTCAGGGCAAACGTGGATTACTTTAAACTGTGCCACTCGCCCTGTATAACCTTGGTTACTTCACATGAGGCCTCTAAAGCTTGCTTGCCTTAGCACTTAAAAGAGCATAATCACTGATTTACAGGGTCCAGCAGGAATTTCTTGAGATCTTTCAATGAAAGATGCTAAATTCAAGCTGCCGTTAGTATCCAGAGATACCGTGAGAACAAAAGGCAGAGGACATTCCTGTGGTTACTCTGGGACAAGAACTGACCAGCTGACAGGAACCCAGAGAAAACCTGGACATAAAAGCCAGGATCCCCTTTAGATGAACAAATGTGACCAGAAGGAGTCTTGAGAATCAAGGGCTGCTCTGTACACTGAGCAAAAGATGAGAAGGAGAGAGGGCTGATAGTCACATGGCAGGAGTTAAGTCAAAGATATTACGGCAAGATGTATAGACAGCCTCTTCTACAGCACACAAGCAGCTGATCAAGAAAAGCTGGCTAAGGAAAAAAGCCCTTGGCACAAGATCTTCTGCTTCATACTATTCCATTCTCTGCCCACCTGCCTTTACTTCTTAAATACTGGCCCAACCTTCCCTAAGCACCCAGTGGAAGACTTGGTCTGCACACAAAGGTACGGATGTTAAAAAAATCTCTCTTAGTAAACACCAGATGATTTACCCCTCTTCCTGGATTTTAATTTCCAGGACTGATTGGCACCATTTTCTGTAAGATTTGAAGGTGTTCACTGTCATGATCTTGCTGCTAAAATATTTTGGTGACAGGCACATCTGAAATACATCAGAGGAAAGAAAAGTAGTGAAAGTAAACATGCTAAAACACTAAAGCTTCAGAGGGTGGGTGAAAAAAAATTATAAAGAAAGATAGAAGTGCCTTCAGCTACAATGAAGAAGAAGTAAAACTAAATCTGCTTTAAGGAACGAATCCTAAGACATATACACGTACAGGCTTCCTGAATGCCATTCTTCAAGGTGTTAAATTCGCCAGAGGTATTTCATCTCCTCAGTTCATCATTGCCCATTTGACATTCAGTCATCCATGTCATTTCCCATCTCTCTGGCTGGATACAGATACTGGCCACAGCTGCAACATGTTGAGCACAGTTGGCTACCAACCAGCTGGTGTTGCTACTTGCCAAACACTCCATCATGCTTGCTACATTGCTGATAGCTCTTTTCAGAGAAAAGATTAATGGCCTCAAATGCCATTAGCTAGTTGCTCCTACACCTATTTTGCATTCTGCTTTTACAGTTATTTTGAATAGGACAGGTAAAAGCATGCAAATGGAGAACTAAAGGGAAACGCATGAAAACACTGAAACCTTTACCTGATAAGAAAACGTCACTTAAGAATTCTCGTGTATCTTCTGCTTACATCTCATTTGACTTAACAGGAGACACATTTGCTATGTTTGACAAAAAGCCTCCACTAGCAAACAATGTGGAGATAAGGTAATTTGTGAAATGCATAAATAAAAAGATAACACTTCAGAATCTTCCTATAGAGTAAAACCGTACGCTGAAATAAATTGAGTAATTGTATCTGTGTATTTGTATCACTGCCCTCTACTGAATTGTAAGTAGAATATCTTCCTACTGCGCATTCATTTTGAATTGGATTAGTGCTAAAAATTACTCAAAAATTACTTTAAATGCTACTAATTAGAGGTTTGCCATTCACTGAAGAGAAAGAATTCAGTGCTTTTGAAGTGGCAGATCTGAATTCTGCAATCATCACATTCACCAAGCCCATCCATAAAGATGGTGTAACAACTGCATGCCAGCCCAAGTGGCAATGGCAATTTTGGGTGGCTGTTTTTGCAAGATTTGGGATATTTTAGTGGTGTTGCAGTGACAAAATGCAAATCAAACAGCAGTGTTTTACAACTGCCAATTATTTCTACATTTTTAAGCAGGTTGGTAGTCTGTCCTCAGTTACTGTGAAAGGAAGCAGGGGAACTAAGTGACCCAATTAAAAAAAAAAGGCAAAGTCACAACATTCTGGTCATAAATACAAGATTTTTTGAATATGCAAAACGTTTTGGGATTTTGCAGGATGAAACACCTTTTGATTTTTATGAAGCTGTGAAGAATACGTTTACACTGACTACAGAAAGTGGAGTGGATGAAGTAATCTGAGGTCCTCAAAAATTCTGTATTTATGTATTAAGAGGAATTGTCCCATGCTGCACATTGAGAAAACTTCCCCAGCCTCATATATAGCGTTTTTTTCAGCTGTCAAGAGCAGTTAAACTTTTTAAAAGGTACTTTAATCTCCCGTGGGAAATATCAGGAATGCAGGGTTCACATTTCTAAATGTAATCTGTAAACAGATATGACAATAATTAGTACTGTGTGTACACAAAAAAAAAAATTTGGGGCACTTGAAAGAGAGTAGTACATCAGCTAAAGGAGAAAATGACATCTGCCATCTAACCACAGTCTCAACAAGAGCATGAGACACAAGTGCACCACCCTAATGGAAAACTGCATGGAAATGTATATTTGCCAAGTGAGATGCAGGGCCTAGGACAACTTCCACAGTCCCACTATTACTGTACTCAACATTTCATGGCTTACTGTGTTTAGACTCATAAAATATGAGTGGCACAGAGTAGTATTATAGACTTTGACAAATGGGAAACTAAGACCCAGATTTCCAAGGGATGGTGGACATCTAGCTGCCTCTGAAACCAATGGGAATTATGTACCTAGAGACCACAGAGCAGCTGGACAGAGAGACCCAAAGGTATGATTAAAAAGCCAAATGAGTATGTACCAGATAAAAACAGACCAGCCTAACCTGCCTTAAGGGGAAACAGCAAGAAAGTAAGCCTGTCATGGTCATTAGATGCGTACCAGATTTACTGGTAAATGCAAAAGTACATGAAACCACATACACCCCTCATTATTACCCATGGCAGAATAAATGGTCTAGCTCAGGTGATGAAATACAGCTTGGTTAAGCAAGTTGCCCCAAAACCTCACAGGTGCTCTGTGACAGACATGGCCTGCAGCAATGTCAGGATTTTCATGTGGAGAGATGTAGTTTGAATTCCCTCTTCGGCTACTGTTTCTATCACTTTTCCCTTACTCCCACTCCATCAGCTGTCCTTAGCCTTGCTCGTTCTAGTTAACAGCTAGCATGCATCACCTGCAAGATTTACACAGCTTGTCCCTTTCAAACCCAGGTTGGATGAGCAGAACATCAGGACCACAGAGTGTCCCTTGCCTCTGTTCTGGTACCTGGCATGTGAATATGGTGGGTTCAGCGCCGCATCACCACGTCCATGTCATATGACCGCAAGTACACGTGCTGACTTTAGGAGGCTCTAGTAGGAGGGGAAGAGAAGGAGGGCGCTGTAGCGCACTTCATTCTTCTGGTAAATCTGTGTCTGCAGTGTGCATGGTGGGTTTCATGCCCTTCTGTGGTGTTTCACTCAATTTCACCAACTTTTGACTTTGAGAATGAGTTAGGTTTTCCCTCCCTTGGGTACTGAAACAAGGGCTTTTGCAGAACAGAAACATTAATTTCTGTAACTCCTCTCCAAATGATCTGTTCTGACTGCAAATTTTCCAGGGACAGAAACTATTTGTCACTGTGTCTCTGGACAAGCTCACCATGAGTCTCAGGTTTGGAGAGTAGCTTCCACGCGTGATATGACACCATGAAAAAAGGAACCTATATAATTAAGTGCTTTAAGAAACTTTATTCCATTGCAGTGTTTGTGCAAACT
>VYZW01032016.1:7912-18772 GCA_013401315.1 Balaeniceps rex
CAGAATTTGTATATGAGTGAATAAAATAACAAAACTTGGGAATGGTAAGATAGCCACATATTCCAAACTTCAGAACTTTAGTTAGTTTTTTGAACCTGCTGATCCCACAAGTTACTTATGGAAATAGGTTCAATTTGAGACTTGGCATGTGTCCTGTGACACAAGTGATTGTATGGATCATTAATGCACAATGTGACAATGACACTTTTGGGAAATTGTTTGCAAAACACCACAGCATTAACTGAAGTGTTTGGTGTGCTCATTTAAAATCATTCTACAGTGGAGCCTCAAGAATAAGTAAAGAATTAACAGGAGTGCCAGGAGATCACACAGCTATAGCACTGGCAGGTGTGGTAGCACATCTAGTCATACAGCCCCTCACCCAGACCATAGCTGAATTCGACTTTGCATAGTCCTACGCTAAGAAGATAAGAGCTTGGTATCCTTGGCCACCATTTCTTCTCTGATACCATGACACCAGGAGTTACTTTCATGTTTTTTTGAGATAAGTTTTTTCTAAAATTATCTGGTCCTCAAAAGTTCCTTTCTGATAAAAATAAATGACAATGATTGTCAGTGGGCAAGTGCTGACTTTTATCACCATCTGCTAAAAAATAATCCTGCAGAGAAGTTCCCTGCTCTTTCACTTGGAGACTCAAGGCCAGTTTCTCACCAGCCTTAGAGGCCTGCTGTGCCTCTCTAATAGCACAAGGAGGCCATGGACCTGGTGAATCCAGCTGGCACAGGATTTTTCAACCTAAGGAAATCTCTTGTTGGCTGACAGCCAGGGTACATAGAGCAGAAAGCAGCATTGGACAGAGAATGGTAGACTCATGAAGGATTTCAATATCTTGTGGCATTTCTGGTTTGTAATGCAAGACAGTGTGAAATTCTCTGCCAGAGGAAAGAGTGGTCTGGATCTAAGGCAGCCCATCAGGATCGCTGCAGGGGAGCTGGGCCAGGTGCTTGCCGATGTTTGATTGGAACAGCATCAAGATTGCACCATCTCAAGTTTGATAAATCAACTCGACAAATCAACTGAGAGCAAGTTACATCTGACTCTTGCCAACTACAGCAAACTTAGAGCTTCCCCTTCCTTCAGTAGAGGTGGAGTGGGGAATGAGATTGTAATTGTGGTCTTTCAAGCAGCCTTTACAGAGTTATCAGGAATTTTCCTGTGAAACCTTATCTGAAATGCTCAATGTCTATTGATGGTGTCTTACTACTAGATCTATTTAAGCTTAAGCCTTTTCTTGAGGTATTCTTTCTCTCAGTCAAGACTTTCTCCTTTTTATCCATCAGTTTGGACTCATATATAGCATTTATTAGTTTCACAGCCTTGTCTACTATCTGTCCTCAAGGGATATGTCTCCACTTCAGAAAAGCCAGATTCAGCAGCAGATGGTTGAGTGTTATTGCCATGCAGCCATGAAACCACCCCTGAGAACTGACTGCTGAACCCAGGCTTTTTCCTAGATACAGCTGACCTCAGTATCGACATGTGTCTGTGGCAGTAACCAACTTTCCTGTGTGTTCGTATAACGCCTAACATGATCAGCTCCCAGTCTTGCCTGGAACATCTGTGCATACCATTAATAATACATAATGGGAATAATTTGAAAAGATACAGACTAAATGAAGGGGGGAAAATAGTATAGATATCTAAGTCCACATATCTACCCACATTTTCTAGTTAGAAAATTAATGGGTATTAGTTTCTCCCACAAAACTTTAGTCTCAATCAAACTAAAATTTCCTGTACAGCTCTTTGTTGCTCATCAGTAAGAAAATTGTGCTGTTATTACTCCTATACTTGAGGATAAAACATATTGCAAATGGCCATCAATGCCTTATGAGTGACAATAATGAAGTTACCTTGGCAAAGAAGACCTGCATCTAAATGTGCAAATGCTTGTAGCTCCTAAGGATATATTTAAATCTGAGCAGTCTTGAACAACTGGAATAGTTATCAAACTGACAACATGACCATTTTTCTTAGAGATTAAAATGGCATATTGATGATGATTACTTTAATCTCATTTTAAGTACCTCATAAAATGCTTGAGAGGTTTGAAGCAATCTTGAGTTCAGAAGTTTTCTCCTAATTACAAGCCCTCTATACAATTTGCCAAAGATGATCTACTGTCATTTCACTCTGCCTGGAGAAGGACGGCGTAGAGTAGAAAGGGTAAAAGAGAAGCATTCACAGGCTGATCTGGATTCAGAAACAGAGCACCCACATTCATCTTTCACAGAGTCTGAATCTGAATAAGGATAAAATCCTCCACTTTTCTAAGGTCTGGACACCTCTTCCAAGATCTGTGGTCTCTGTATCGCTTCTAAAGCTGTCTAGGGTTCCCTGAACTTATTCACTCAGTTCAGTGAAAAGGTAGAATACACTGGCCAGTATGATCCTAGTCAGACATGGTGATTGCCATCATCCTTCCTTGTACTGAGTTAGCAACTGCAAACTGGTGCTCCATGACACTTGCCACTGTTTTTCCCATATTCTTTAATTTCTGCAAGTTTCCCATGATGAGGGGGTTCATGTAAGTGGGTGAGCTTTCCTTGATGGGCACAAACTCTGGGAATGGGTATGGTCTGAAGAATGTAACCTAGCAGATGCTAAGCAGTATAGCTGAAAGTTCACCCTGGTCTTTGCATAATGTTCCTGTATCAGTAAAGAGTTTGCATCAGGGAACTGTTCGTAAGTGGTTAAATTCAGAGAAGTAGGGTCAAATTGTGAATTCTCCTATCTCTTCTTCATCCCCTGCCCACACCAAGACTGCCATGTGGTGATTTGAAAGTTCCCTTTTGGATTCAGTAGAGTATGTGATAAGACATCTGATGTCATTCCCTAGATAAGGAAATAACACTGACTTAGGATGGTATGACTGTTAAATTCCTTTAAATCAAGGAGTTTGAGTTCCTTCTGCCAGCTCACATTTCCAATGCTTTTTACAAAAACACTTCAGTTTGTGCTGTCAGTCTCCAAATCCCTTTTGCCACATCTATTATTTCTCCCAATCTATCATTTTTTTCATGGTTTTGTTGTTCTGTTTTGTTTTGGGGAGGAGGTCCTACCTCATAACTACATTTTAATCTTCTAATTCCCAAATTACAGCTTCTTTCTGTTTTGGAAATATTTGGAAAACTGCATTTACTGCAGACTTACAAATAAACAATAACAAGACTACTGCTCTGATAAAAATATTCTTTCTGGACATGTTAGACGTTAGCTTTTATTACTCCTAACTTAATCACTTTCTTTTTAGTTCAGCTGTTAAACTTGATCCTTTTAAAATTAAAGCTTACCTTCAAATGCATGAGTAGGGTTTTTTTTTTTGCTTGTTTTCAGTGGTCACAGTGTGTATGATTTGCTTGTGCTTTTTCTAAAACAGACGTTTTGAGGCAGACAGCACATTTACAGACAGCAGGTCAGATGAACAGAGTCCAGATCTGGATAGCATAGTTTCCAAATCCACTTGGTTTATGATGGAACTCTAGCCGATTTTTTTTCTCAGATTTCTAGACTGCCTAGTGCTAGGATGAACTATAGTTCTATCATACCACAGAGGCATAGATTCAGCTAACTGCAATATTGCAGGTGTGATGATCTTGACTTTACTAATATTGGTGACAATTGACCTTCCTAAAAGACTTGTCCAAATTTGATTAAGAAATAAGAGAACCAATCAGAATTATTATAGCCATTGGAAATGGCATTTTATCCAGTTGTCTATTAAGTTTGTTTATCTAGTTGAAACCTCTCTTGTTTCAGCTTGTGCCTGTTATCTCTCATCCTCCCACCATGCACCCCTGTGAAGAGCCCAGCGCCCTCTTCTCCATAACCTTACTTCAAGTACCAGGGGCTGCTGTTGGGTGCCCTCAAAGCCATCTTGTCTCCAGGCTAAGCCAGCCCTGGTACCACAGCCTCCCCTCACAGAGCAACTGCTCAAGCCCTCACTGAACTGGTGTCCCTCCACTGAACTTGATCCGGTTTACTGATGTCTTTCCTGTACTTGGGGGCCCGAAGCTGGGTGCAGTAGTCCAAATGTAGTTTAACAAGTGCCAAGCAAAGGGCAAAATCACTCCATTTAATCTGCTGGTTGTGATCCTATTAATGAAGCCCAAGAAGTTATAATAACCTCCCATGCTGCTGCAGCACACTGTTGGCTCCTGTTCAGCCCACTGTCCTCCACAAACACCAAGGCCCTTCCTGCAGAGCAGCTCCCTGGGCACCCAGTACCCAGCCTGTCTCATCGCCAGGGGCTCTTCTTTCCCACATACAGGACTTTGCATCCGTCCTCATGAATTTCATAAGGTTTCTGTTAGTGCATTCCTCCCTCCTGTCTAGGTCCCCCTGGATGTCAGCCCTGCCCCTTGACTGTATCAGCTGACCACCCAGTGTGGTGTCATCTGGAAATGACAAGAGCACACTCTGTCACCTCCTTCAGGATATTGACAAAGTTGTTCAATAGGACAAGTCCGTTTTCATACTCCTCTTGTTAACCGCTGCCTGATAGACCGTGACCCATTAAGCACTGCCCTCTAAGCTTGATAATCCAACCAGTAGTTTCCATACATCCAGACCATAACATCCCAAATTGGGCATGAGAATGTTGTGGGAGACAGTGTCCAAAGCCTTGCTAAAGTCAAAGTAAATGACATTCACTGCTTTTCCCTTGTCCACAAATCCAGCCGTTTCATCACAGTTGGTCAAGCATGATTTACCATTAGTAAATCCATGGTGACTTCACAGTAACCTTCTTCTTGTCACCAGAAATGTGTTTCAGGAGGACTTTCTCTATATGTTCCAAGGAACCAAACTGAGACTGACCAGCTTGTAGTGCTCTGCATCATCCTTTTGTTCTTTCTTGAAGATGAGGACAACACTTGTCTTTCTACAGTCAGAGACCTCCACTGACCTCTAAAAGAGAGTGGCCTTGTGAGGACATCAGGGAGTTTATATCAGTGACTTGGATGTAGGTCTCATGGACTCTTATGGGTCAAGTTCTCTCAAATAATTCCTGACTTGACCTTCACCCATTGCTGGTAGTCATCTCCTTGAACCCTGCCTGCAAACACAGAGGCCTGGGATACTTTCCTGGTGAAGACGGAGACAAATATGGCACCAAGTACTTCAGCCTTATGTTGTCTCCAGTCACTAAATTACCTGAATCACTGAGCAATGGGTCCATGTTTACCTTGTTCAGCTTTTTGCTACTAATGTATCAGTAGAAGCTCTGCTTGTCATCCTCAAGGACCCTTGCAAGCCTTAACTACAGCTGAGCTTTGGCTCTCCTAACATCACCCCTCCATGGCCAGACAGTGTTTCTAAATTCCTCATTCTAAATGTTTCTAAACTCCAGCCTGTCCTGTGCTTCCACATCCTATATACAGCCTTTCTGCACTGGAGCTCCACCAGGATTTTGCCGATTATTCAAGCTGGTCTCCTGATACCTCTACTGCTTTTCCTGAGCATTGGGATGGACTGTTCTTGCATTTGGGGGAAGTTGTCCTTAAAGACCTGCTAGATTTCCTGAGCTCCTTTGCCCTTCAGAGCTGCGTTCCAGGGGATCATACCTACCACACTCCTGAAAAAAACGTGATCTGCTCCTTTGAAGTTCAGGTCCAGCTCTGTTGAAGTTAGCAGGAGCCAACTATAGTTGACGTCTGCATGGGAGTATTTAGAGGCTTATCTTTGTTACATTCCAAGTTAAGCAGTGGGAGTTTCCCCAGGAGTATCAGTGGTCTTCCTTGGCATCACAGTGCTCCTGTTTCCTGATACTACCTAAGTGTTTGTCAACAACATCTTGTTCAGGAAATGGAACAAGAGAGCTCAGCTGGAGCAGGTAAAATCTACGTCTTCTCAGACCTGAGGCAGCTCTTGTCAGATGTGTTCTGGTGACCTGAAAAGCACATGTGTGTCAAGTGGTCTAGGGAGCCAAGGATGTGACGTGATATTGGAAGTTACTACAGGGCAGCTAGATTTGGTGCTGAAGTGAATTACGAAGGTTGCTAGGAAGACAAAGTAACAGGAGTGATGAGAGTAACACATTTTCCTAAAAAAGATGCTCTAAATTGGCTTGATTGTAAAGCTCTGGGCTGAAACTTTGAGGGGGAAGAACAAGCAGGATTGAAGTAACCTTGTGCTGCAACCAATGCATCCCTGCTGCCTTCTTCCAGAAAGCATATAGTAACACAGATGTTTCTTAGCTGTTCTGATGCCTACCAAACAACTAATTTTTTCAGCTTTTCAGGGAATCTCTTTTAACTTCAGTGAGTTGAATGTCACACCTCAGCAGCAGAAATGACTGCAAACTTATCCCCAGATAACTAGTCAAAGGTAATGAAGGAAGAGATTATAAACATGGCTTCAAAGGGGAGGCAAGGAGCCAAATGGAAAACAGAGACAGCTCAGAGAGACACATGGAGGAGCATAAGATTGGCCTACCAGTTCATATCAAAGGTTCTTAGCTTGTTTGTGACAGTGGTCACAAATGGATGTCTTGGGAATAGGAATCTCTCAGGCTCCAGCAAGTTGCAACTCACAAACTTTAAGACAGAGGTATTGGGTTTGTATCAAATAACCCTTAATGGTTGTGGGGGTTTTTTGTTGTTTTTTTCTTCCAGTTGGTTGTTGAATTAATGCAAACTTTTGGCATATGCAAAATGTTTTTGTAAGGAATTGCACAACTTAGTTACATGCAGTGATAGATAGGCACCTTCCTTTGGTTATTTTGAACATCCCTTCTCACCTTGCCCATTAAAAACTCAGAGAAGCATGTAAACTTGTAATATCGTCCCTCAGACATCTGCCATCTAGGCTGAAGAGTCCTATTCTATTTAAATGTCTCCTGTAAAGGTGCCATTTCATAGCCGTGATCATCTTTGTAATAATTATCCCAGGCGAAGCAAAGTTGCTTTGCAGTGGGGAAAAGGTAGAGATAAGGGAAGTCCTGAAGAAGGCTTGGGAGACCAAGTATCCAGAAAGATGTGAAAAATTTCAGGCATGAAGGAAAAAAGCAGAAGAGAATGAGGGAAGGTTGGGCTGTTTCCTTATTTGATTACAACACCATTACTAGTGTAGAGTTATTGCTGCAAGCAGCTCCTGCTACAATTACAGTCAATTACTACATTTATCTTAGAATACTGCTTTGATCAAGAAGATACCATATTAGGACCAAAGACAAAGTAGAAAGCTTAAAAGGCATTTAAAAACCTCTTCAAAATATTGCTCAGGAGTTAAAAAAAGTTCCAGAAGTGTTATGATTTGAAATTTTGACCTTTTTTGTCTCTATCTTGTTTCAGATTTTTCCCAGATGACCTTTTAGAAGTCATCTCTGCAATAGATAGTAATCTTTGAAGCTAGCTGGGTTGTTTTCATCTCTCTCTAGAGCATCACATGCTATCCAGACTTGATGTCAAATCTTTGGACTCTTTGTACTGTTACTTTAATGAAAACAACAATTATTTTATTTATTAGTTGGAACTCTAAATTCATGTAATGTATTTAAATTGTGAATAAACTGACTTCTGTTTTGACATTGCTGCATTGTAACAAATTGAGTTTGCTGTACATTTTCTCTGACTGATGGCTTGAGAAAACTTTTTTGGCATTTTGAGCTCTTTACTCCTTTATACATATAGCTTTATCACTCAGAAAAAAAAAGAAAAAAAAACAAGGTCATAAATCTCACTCTAAAATCAATAAAAGCAAAAGTAATGAATGATTCTGGACCTTCATTCATACTAACATGATTCTGTTTTCTAATGAAAAAAGTTTAAACTTTCATTAGAATCTTGGCATGAAAGCTGCAATATCATGGGCAGTATCAGAATAACATAGAAAAGCTGAGACGTAAACAGCAGTGTATTTATTCAGCATTTGGAATTATTATTCATTCAAGGAACTACTTACAGAGTATTAACTCCTGCTGGGGAACCCTCCCTACTGCAAGCAGTCTCCATGTCTTCAGTAAGATCCTACTTGCATAGCTAACTTTTTAACTCCCATAGTGGAAACTTCCCATTATGTCTCTTCAAAAGTAGAAATTTTTAAAGTAGTAAAATCTCATGAACACAATATCATGAAATACAAAAATCATATCTCATAGAAACAGTCAATCAAGTTTCTATGGTCTAAGCCATGTCATGAATAATGACATAGCTCACATGGATTTCCCTCCAAGATGGACTCTGGGGCACTCTGTAGTCTGACAGCCACTCCTGCCATCCAGCTTTAAACCCTGTTTCTTTGGTGTTTGTAGATGAAATAGTGATACCCATCTTCCAGATCTTTCCCAACCATCCCAACAGATAACAGGTTTTTCCAACAGATATTGGATTGAGATCTGTATCCGCAAGAGCTATGCATATGCAGTTGAACTGTCCCTTCTGCTTAAAGACAAAATACTTGAAAGTACAGAAACTGAAGCATGAGCATTGAACACATATGACAAATTGTCATATCTGTCTCGCTGTGAAGTCATCCTGCAAGTTGTTCTACAAAAAACCAGGGAGTTTAAAATTCCTGTACCAGTGCTAAGCAAAGCTAAAATTATTCATCTTACACAAATATGTTATCAAAAGCCTAACCATGGATAAAATTCAATCCTATATATATAGCCTGATGTATAGATCTTAAAGGGATTGATTAGCATGGTGCTTAAATGCCCGGAAGTGGAAATCCTCTTACTATTCTTGGTCAGGAGAATGGAACTGAGAACAACAGAGAATGTAAAGTCACTTGCAGAATTAATATTCTAAACCCACTTCCCTGAGAAGACATCAAGCCACACCGTATGTTATTCTTCACTTCACCACTTTCATATCCCACTTGCATAACCCACTCTATCCCTAACATCAGCCAGGGGGATTTACCACTTCTCAGAGTTAGAAGAGGCTTTTGTAAACTAAACCATATGCTGGTAACTGCTAAAAATGCCCACAAGAAGGAAAACATCTGCCTTATCCCCAAATCATTATTTTTTTTTTGTTCAGCTGTGTTCAGCTTTCTGAATTGTGCATAAATCTGAAAGGCGATAGAGATGATTCTGTATAAATATGAACATTTTTGAATGGAGAAGCAAAAACACATGAGGACAAGGTCCTTGACCTGGAGATCTTACAATCTGAAGAAAGGACACATAAAAGACAAGAACTCTCAAGGGCAGACAGGGGTGGACAAGAAAGATAAATGCAATCTTAGGCTGACTTAGAATTTGATCAGTGGAAAGCAAGGTGGATTTAACAATAATAACTTTTTGCTTTCATTTAAAAAAATGGACTGAACGATGTAGCGATGGCCAGCCCAAGCTTGTACAAGCATACAATTTAGGAAAGCATCTCTGTGATCAAGTTCATCATCAGTTCATCAGTCTAATGTACTAGATTTCTTCCTCATAAGATCGATCTCAATGAACTAATCTAATTGCACCTTAAAAATTAATTGGATTTTTGATTCCCCCTGATCAGACTAGAGAGGCAGTGGAGAGTGCAGTTGTGAAGGTGACAAGAGAGAGAGGATGACAGATCAAATCACCTTCCTGTACTCAAAAATCAGAGAGAAGCTAATACCCCAGACATCTGGGGTCTTGGGAGTGTTCAGTGTTGCATCAGTAAAGTGAAAGAGAAACTGAAGTAGGTATAGGAGAAATGCAGTTTCTTCCCAGCAAATCTGCACCTGAAGAGTTATTCTGGAAACCTAGCCATAGTTAATTGCTTGCCTGGGTGGGGCAATTTGAATGGAGAGAGTGGATATTAGTTGGTAAAACCTAGGGGGGAACTAAACAGGTTTCTAATGTACGGTGTGTGAGGTTGAGAGCACGTAGTCCTTCATTAATGAAGTGTCCTAAGAAGATGAGGAGGGCAGCAGTGCACTGAAAGAGAGCTTTGCATTTTGTCTTTCAGGTGAGGGATGCTTTTTGACATGCTGGATGATATCCACAGCCTCTGAATCATTCAAGATATTCTGAGGGGGAGAGAGAGAGAGAGAGAACAGGACAGGATAGACAAATCGTAAGCAAAAATGTCATTTTCTATATTGTTTGCATGATGTTGGTACTCACTGCTGCCATTGTATATCTTTGCTAAAAGATACAGATGAGTTCTTGTAAGGAGTGCCAATACATTGATCAATTATATGACGAATGACAGACTGATTTAGGTCTGTACTGACTCCAGTCATGAGTTAGGAAGGCACTGTTGCTAGGAAGCCAGGAGCAGTGAGGATTTCAGCTGCAGAAGGCAAACCTGGAGTCATCGTGCTGCACTCTCTAAATCTCTTTTAACTCCTCAGAAAAAGTGCATTTGTTTTTCCAATCTGTATATCTGACTCCTTGCTCTGACAGAGATACAGAAAACTGCCTCGGTGAATGCATGACCTTACAAGATAATCACTCACAATGAATTTTAAAAAATTATTTAAACTCCCTCTGAAAATAGCACTTTCCCCCTTGTTCCAAAGGTGTGATATGCCTTTTCAGCCCTATACCTGGCAAACAATGTAATCACAGAGTTAAGCTGATACCAGAAAGAAGAGAATAGTCTGGGGTCTTAAACCTAGCCTTAGGATCTAAATAAAAAGCTCCATTTTTCAAAAGGGCTGAGCAACAAGCATCTGCAGTATTGGTCAACAAAAGAGCTCTGAAAATCAAACCATTAACTTCAGGACCTAAATACGAATTTGAAAGTCAATGCAATGTTTGAAAGTCAATGATAAGAACATTTTAAGTATTTTTAGCTTTAAAAATCTAACTTTAAGCTCCTGTTTTTCTACAGGACATATCTGGAAGAGCTTGGCTTTTCAGAGCTTCTGAGCATCCAGTGGTCCAGCTGGACATGCTGTAATTCATG
>VYZW01032016.1:21994-46932 GCA_013401315.1 Balaeniceps rex
TGTATAACAGAAAAACTTATGGGTGTTTTGCTCTTTGCAAAAATTGACAAAACCGTGTATGCTGAACAGGATTTCAATAACTCTGCTAACTATGTGAAATAAATCGGGCCCACTTTCATGTACGCATGCTGCTTTGCAAGGTCTGTCATGGATTTGTTTATGACTGTTTAAGAATGCTCAAGCTATACAAAAGGATGTTATTGAACTCTTGCATGAGGCAGAGGGGATGCCAAGGATATTTTTTCTATGAAGACCTGCTCTTAAGCTTGCATGACTGAATGTATATAAGATTCATGGAGAATAAAAAAACCTTCAAGATATACATTGTGAAATAGTTCTGCTCATTTGGTAAGAATATTTGCTTTGCACGGAGAAGGTGATACATGCTAGCTGAATTATTGACATTAATACTGATTTGGATATGCCCTGGTAGACTAGAAGAAATTCTGAAAAAGACAAAACNACACTTCATTTCAACTCAACACTCCTGTCTTCCGATTGTTCTCACCAGAGGAAAGAAGACACAACTTCTCTCAGTCACCATCTATTTTATGATGAAGTAATCATCTTCTCTCTTTAATGACCACAGTTGGAGGTTAGATGAGTGGCTTAATCTGGACACATGACTTTTAGCTTAATGTTTGTGAGATGAGTCTTGTCTTCAGTGTACAAACACCAAAGCCCAATATCTGAAGCCCAACACTGTCACTGAGAGCAGAGTAAGTTGCAGACTGAACATGAGGCTGTGCTATTTAGGTTCATGGTTTTCTGAGGGGTAAGCATTTAGGTACCTGTTTTGAGAGTCTAGTTCATCATAGGATGTAAATACGATGGCCAAGCACAACAATAAAAATGTGCAAAATACAAAATTACTTTTACAAGAACTTCACCAATAAAAACTGAATACTGAGTTTCCAGAAGAAACTTAAAACTTGAACTACAAAATGGGAAAAAAATAATGCTGTATTTAAAGTGAAGGGTTTGAAAGACCGTAAGGTCATAAAATCAAGGGGAAGAAGGAGGATGCTCAAGGCCAACAAGGGTAGCAAAAAAAAGAAGGCTAAGGGTTGAAATGGCAATACGTAGTGTTCCAAGTCAACAGAATATATCTGCTTATGTCGATAGATTTAGGATTAGACTTTAGGGAGAACAGAGAGGTTAACAGAACATAACCCATGAAGTACGCAATTTGACAGATCTGGGGAGGGGCAACTGATAAAAAAGTCCAGATGAGAATGAGAATGACATATGTAATGTAGAGTAAATGTAGTATAATGCAGTACAGTATTATAGGGGACATTACCCTTTCTTGGATAATTCTAAAACTCAGGGTTTCTCACCTTAATTATTATTCTATTAATAAGGAAAGACACATCTTAAGCTGGTATATGATGTGGTAAGGGAAGGGACAGCTTCATTTAGCTTGTTCTCTGCAGAGAACAAAAGCCTTTTGCCTTTATGATTAAATATTCTTCTTTTGACAAAAGCAGCCAATTAATTGCGCATGTGTTGCATGCTACCCACAAAACCCAAGTGGCAAATGCTCTCTGGGCAGATACTTAATGTAAGAGGAAGGAAGGGACTTTTATATTTGTGAAGACAAATGACTTGAGTGTCAACTTTAATTCAAAACAATTCTTCCAGAGATTGAAGGCAGTCATGACTCAGGGAAAGATCCAAACGATGACAAAGAATCTTACTTCTCATATGAGAGATGTGATACAAGTCTCTTGAAGTGAAACAAAAGAATTTTTAATGAAACTTGCCTTTTTAAAAGTCAGTATCATAAAAAGCATGGAAATGACATGTATTATCTCTTTATTTTGTCCAGACTTTAGGTTAACAAGGTATGCTATCCCTGCCAGAAATATGAATGTCCACCCTTTCTTTCTCCTGGACCTCACGTTGATGGGTACTGACTTTACTGAGAAGAGCAAAAGGATTGTTTTAATTAGCTATTATATGCACCTGTTTGGGACATAACTCTTATTAAATGTATGCACATTATTTATTATCTATTGAAGAAAAAAAAATGCTAAAAACTGACAGAAATGAGAAGGAAGAGAATGGTATTTTTCTATGCCAGGCTTGAATGATATGGAAGGCAATGCTGTTCAAAGTGCCAGCAGCATATGCCAGCTTCAGTTAGAACATGAAAGGAAAATCTGTTGCTGAAATATAACAGCACACTTTGAGGATATTATATGTGCTTATTCTGAACTTAGAGGGTTGAATATCCCTAAGAAATTCTGAGTTTTGACATTTCATTGATGCTGCTGTTAGGTATTGGTCTTATTGTAGGATTCTCTGAATGAAATACTGTGTCCTGTGCTTTACAGAAGTTCAGAATAGATTATCATAATGATCACTTCTGGCCTGAGAATGTTTCTGTCTGCGAAAGTATTTATTAAAGTTATTGCATCTTGTCCTTCCATGTCACCTTTCCCAGCTAATTGCCTACAGCAGGAATGAGATAGCTGCATTTCAAGTGAATATATCAGTGGGCAACAGTGCTCCCTGCCATGGTGGAAGGACAGTAAAGTGCAAAGAGCTTTGCTCCAGAGAGCTTGAGGTCAATCCATATGATATGGCCTGAACTGCATCAGGAAAAAAAGGTTTCCACTGTACTTTCCAGTGCTGCTAGGCAGTCCCCCTACTGTTGCTGAAACAGCCGCACAGCACCGTATCACCCACAGGATAAAGTGATGTATGACAATCTCACGTGAAACCTTTGAGCTGCCTTTTCAGCCAAGGACAGCTCAGAAGTCCTTATTCCAGGAGTCCAGCACTTCCTTTGGTGGTTTATTCCCTTTACTGGAATTGGTCAGGAACCACAATCCATGTCTTTGAAGATTTAATGTCTCAGAGATCCAATGTACTGACCAGAGTGAGTTTGGAATAGGCTGAGACTTCATATCTGGGATCAGTACCTGCTATCCAGGATACTCTCTAGGAAAAATTTTGCCTGATCTCCATAACCTCCACAAAGTTTGTTTAAAGGGACTGGGAGTTGTCATGGACTGCAGCTTAATTTGAGCAGCCCAGTTCATAATAGAGTTTGTAATACAAGTCCATCTTAATCACAACTATTTATCTATTGTTTTCATGTAAAATACACACTGGCCAGTTACTGTTTTCTCTGTGGTGCAGTTAAGTTGTATGCTGATAAACTGTCATTTGGTTTAAAAAGGCCCCAAAGTAATCAAAGATGTCCTAGTTATCCCCTTCCTGTGCGTTATAGGGAAAGTTTCAGAAAGTTACCACCACTTACTTTTAATAGTTTAAAAATCTACAGCATAAAAGTAAAATTTTAAGTAATTTGTTAGAATTTTTTGCCTGGGAACTTTTTAAATGTGTCAAGTGGCAGGACTGTTATTTCTAAGACTTTGGTTTAACATGATGTTGCAGGTACTCTTCTGGCCCCAGTTGGCAGAGTCTTAAACTTACCTGCTAACCTCCCAAGCACTCCTTAAAGATCTACTGGACACTAAATATGAGGAAAATACTAGTGGGAATAAAAACAGAACATAGATATTCCTGCCTGAATATACACATGAATACCTTTAGCTAGCATTCAGTTAAAATGCTCATTAAAAGAAGATTTAGAATTAAAAATGAGATATGAAGCAATCCCACTTCCAGATCTCTGGCAGACATGGCAGACAAGACTTTTAAGATTATTTGCCTTTCCACATAGGGGCATAACATCTCTTGAGCATAACCTTTTTTTTTCCATTTTGCTATGGAAAAATATATGTGGTCTCTGTCAGTTTATCCTCTTTCTCTATGTGATAGTGGCAGCACTACTTTTCCCCCTTTCACTGGTACATTCCTTTTGTCTGGTTTTATTTTATTTTCTGATTTGCAAGATGTGTGTGTCATGCTAAGGATTCAAAGCTGCTGCTTTTGCATCAGTGACATCAAATGCAAAAATTATAAATGAGGCTAATAAAAAAATCATTCACAAGTCTTTGCCTTCCCCAATGAAAAAGGAGCTTTGAATATAATAGTCTGTAGAATCTGACTAATGCTGTCATTTTTCTCCTTTCCAGTAGGAATAGAAAAAGAATATCTTTTGTGGGAGTGGATTACCACCAAAATCTTATTTAAAATACAACTCCTGTGTCATATGAAGCTATCCAAATTGTTCAGGGTCAGAATGTTGTACCCAGTCCCTGATTTAGGATTCTGGGCTCGCAGTGCATTTCTCATTACTGTATCCTGAGCGTGTCTGCTAGGACGGTCTCGAGATTCTGTTTCCCAAACCTTTACAAAAACCTCTAGCAGAAAAGAAACAGCCTGAAACTTCAGCCAGAGGATCAAAAAGTCCCCAAGTTAAACTACCTGTGATTTCTGACCATCATATTCAAATTCAAATTAAAACCATTCAGGGAAACAAAAGCCCTGCTTTAGCGAACATACTGTCTAATATTAGCAGATTCAATTCAAATCACTAGGAAGCACATGCACATCTAAGAGATCAGCTTTGTAATTTGAGTAAAATAAGTTATTCTGCGTTCAGTTTGGAAGTGAATGATTGCTTGTTGCATACATGGTGAGGGGGTGTCTCGTGTGCAGATGTTAGAGAAGGTAAATAAAGGCACAAAAAAAAGTCAGAGAAGCAAAGGGAAATGAACTTAAATATAGTCAAGCCCAATTAATATCCAATATAAAACACTCAGCCAGGCCCCAGGCTGCAGAAGGAGGGAAAGGGTCATGAGATGACAGCAGGAGAAGGGCAGCTCCTTCAAACCGCGGCAGTGCCATCACCAAGAAGGATGCCTCTCTGGCTGCAGGGCTGGTGCCCTGGGAAGACAGCAAAGAGGTTGCAATAGATGGAGAAGTTGCCCCCATGTCACTGTATCAAACCCCATAGTAAAATATTGCATCATTCTTATGGAAGATGCAAAGTTCTGAATACTTAAGAAAACCCATCCAAAAGCAGACAATTGGGGATTTTTTAGGGAGCTTTATACTCAGCATCATGCTCAACAGCAGCCCTTTTGAGACATAAATTGGGACAGAATAGCAGAATATATGGTAAAAGTTTTGGGGTTTTCTGTAGAAATCAACACCACCTTATCTATATTTGAAGGTATTTTTTAGCAGCAATATTGAAAACATCCTAAAATTCATCAGACTATAAGGGTCTGAAAAGGTATGGTAAGGAAAAGTATATGTCAATTGCTTCTTCCCTTTCCCTACCCCCATTTTGCTATTTGTCTACCTCCAGATCCTTTAAATAATTTTTTTTCTAAAACAATTTGTGAGAGTACATCCAGCTTTATGAATCCATAATTCATTGCATACTTTATACCCTGCAAAAATAGAAAAAGAGTAGAAACTGTGCAAGGTATTAGGATGGCCTGCATTAACATGGGAAGTTTTCCTCATTTTTTTTATCCTTCATCATTCATTCAGTCCATTTTACATGGCAAGATATTGGACTTTTATAATATCACCCAGGAAAGATTATAGAATTCTACAAAAGTCACAGAAATGTCATAGGAAATCATGCTGCTGCACCAATGCTTCTCAGGGTTTGGGATGATTATTTTTATTCAGAATCTGAGAGACTGTTCTGCAGCCAAAAGACATTATGTTAGGAAATGTTGAAGATGGACATAAATAAGCCAACAGAGCATGCACATGTGTCACGCTATGTCCTAATACCGCAAAATATTATGCCAGAATTAGATGCAATTAGAACAGAAATTCTGTAAGGACAGGAGACAGCACAGTGAAGCAGTGTTGTGAAAGTTTGCAGATATCCTTGTATTTATTTCGCGTGAATTAAAGCTGTTAGTCCTTCCCTTTCAGGAACATCCTATTTCCCCAGGAAAAAAAAAAGGCCATGGTCAAGAAACAGACAGTCAGTTGTCTAAGCCCTTTAATAAGGGGTACTGAGCTGCATTGTTAAAAGGCTGCAATGACTTACTCTCTTCCAGAAGAAAAATATGTGGGATGAATTAAGACACTCCCTTGCTGTAGTGGCTTCCAGGACAGAGCAGTTTCATGTCATTCATACTGAATACCAAGCTGAAAAGTTAGCCTACTGTTGTTGTCTTCATTTAACTTTGTAAGAAAAATTGCATTGTGTTCTCAGTTACTAGAAATAAAAGAAGCAATCTGGGAACACCAGATGAAGTGACGGTTGCCCCAAATCATCACAATTTTCTCTGCATTTACTCTACATTATTAGGGGAGGGGAGTAAATTTGGCAGTTCCTTAGCAGGCTCGGTACTGTGAGGAGGAAGGTGATGGAGCCCATAGATAGAAATAGCCATTAGATAGACTAAAGAAGCTATCAACTTGATAGATGTTTAGGGAAAAAAACAACTTTGTTTTCATGAAATACAAGAGGCAATAATAACAAAAAAAAAGTTGTACTTGTATTGTTATTATTAATTTTTTTTAAAAAAAGCATTATGAAATACCAGAAAAAAAATATGAATAACAGCTGATGTCAACAGCATAAAATTGATGCTGGAACTGGTATGAAAATATTTTTCAGCCTAATTTTGAAATTTCAAAGAGAATTCATGCTGAGTAGGAACAAAAAATCAGAAGATTTAAAATTTTCATGAAACAAAAATCTGGATAAAATTACACTGGATCAATTGAACTATTTTATTATAATAATACAATTTTTTTTTCATTTCTTATTATCTTTGTATTTCTAAACAAGAATAATTTAGAACCAAAAAAACTTAGAAATTTAAAAAAAAATCACGAGGAGACATTAAAATATCACGATTTAAATATAGCTCTCATCTGCTGCCTAACAGTTTGGCTAACATACAAATGAAATTATATGAATCAGCCATGGCCTGTTTTTTACACATAAGACTGCATCCTATACCATGAAATAGAGGTCCAGAATACTCATAGTGGAACACCCTTGCATAACCAAAAGTACTTCCATAGATGGCACACTGAAATAGAGAGAGGGAAAGATGGTCTGTGAAGGTCAGAGAGCATAGTGTTAACTCTTCTCTGAAGATGACTTATTTCAGTAGAGAATGGAAATCATGTCATAGGGAGCAGGAAAGATCCTGCCATGTGACATAATTGTGCTGTAGTCCATTTCCATTTACAACACACTACAGCATAAATTTCATTATAAGCCCACCAAAAAATACAAGCTGAATCTCAGAAATACTTAAACATCACATAAAAGAACCATCTGCATTAAAGAAATGGGTAGAATCAGATATGGCCAGAATGTGTGTACAGAAAAGACAGAGCAGTGGTGCCATTGATTTTTAGTGATCAAAGGAAAAATCGATGGATTAGTGCATTTCAGTCTCAGAAAAAACATTTTGTGAGCCTTTCATTTAATACGTAGTGCTCTAAAATCCAATGTCCACCTCTCTAAATGTTCTTTTCTTTCCATAGGAATAATTAAAAATGGGTTTCTGCATTGCAAAGAGCATCCATCTGAACTTCTCCAACTTGCTTACTAGCACGCTGTCATACACTATCCTATGCAGCAAGTATGGTAAAAAAAAAATCATGGAGGTGATCCATTTAGTTCTGCCTGTGTTCAGCCTTGCATGTACAGAGTTAGGATGCCATATTTGTGAGGACTGTGGACTATTTTATATGATCTAAACGAAGACGTTTTCTAGATATAGTCCAGTATTTTCAACATCCTACATTGTCTGAATCAGGAAAGCGATTCTTTCACCCATATATCCTGTTTTTCTAGACCTATTTCCTTTTATAAGCCTGTAAATCATATAAATAAGCACATGCAAAGGAAACAGTTATTTTTAAGTAATGCTAAATACATTCATTGACAACTCTCATTGGTGTCTCTTTTTCTGTACATCCTTGGTAGATCACAAATAGCACACAGAGAAAGTGATGTGGAAGATGCCTGAAAAAAGAAAAAAAAGAAAAAAAAAGTAAAATTGTGTCATTTTGGCTCTGATGACTGTACAAAAATTACTGCATTGCTGATGTGTACATCTAACATCATACTTTTCAGAGTGCTTTAGGATATACATGAAGGCGATGTTTAGAGTAGAAAAGGACATCCAAGCATAAATATTAGGAGATCCAACAGGATTCTGCATTTTGGAGGTAAACATTTTCCTTCCTGTTCCTATCAAAATATGCATCCTTCCAACTAACATCCTGTGAGATTAATTATATTCCTGTTGAAATAATGGTGTAAGTATTACAAGTAAATTCATAAAATAACGAGAAGACTGCAGGGTACTTAACTGTGTTCTCTGTGGAGTACTGTATGGGTCAGCTGGTCCATTTTACATTATCTTCACAACTAAGGATCAGAAGGAAAAAAAAAAACTGTATGTCACTAGAACCTCAAGTCAATACCATATAAAGGTCAATGACCAGAGAAGAAAGAGAAGCAGTAAAAAAAGAATGTAGAAAGACCTAACTAATAGTATTAAAAGAGTAAAACAGGTAATTTTCTTAGGGTAGAAGCTCTTAATTGAAAAGAAAGTCATCCCAGACCTACTGGAATCTAAGAAAAAAGATTTAATTGCTTTTGATGTAACATTTCAGTGGTAAGGAGATATTCAGAAAACATTAAGACTGAAAAAAAATGTTTTGGGTACAGCAGGGCATGGAAGAACTTTTGAAGGAACATGCAATGAAGACCAATGTAATTCTGGGCTGCTTGGGGGAAACCCTGCTGCCATGGTCCTTGCTTGAAGCATTATGGGACCTCACGATGACTGCAGAGCACCACAAAAGCACCAGCAAACAAAACCAGGATGGACAGGAGACACAATGGCATTGTGAGTAACAATAAAAGAAAACATTAAGTCCGTGTATCATGCTGAATTGAATAGCACAATGGTGGCTGGGAAGAGCACATATAAGAGAAAGCAAAAGAACGTAGTCCCCTGTAGTCAGTCCTCCAGCTTCTTCCTAACATCCCTGGACAGGGTCCTCCTTTCTGTGTGGAGCTTTTGCAATTTTATTTTATCCTTGTTTTGACTCTTAAGGTCAGTTTCTCTAACAGCGCAGTAGTTCACTCAATGAAGAAAAAATATCCCTGTTCCACTGTCATTTTCATATCTTTCACCTTTTCTCACCTTTTCACAGCACTGTCTTCAAAACGGGAGCAAAAATGAATGATTCTATCATATTCTCACTTGGAACAAGCTTCCACTTTAACTTTCCCTTTACACATAATATTCCTTCAAAAGCTGCTCAAAAGGATGTGTGCTGGGTGTGTGCTTTCCATCCTACAAGTGGTTAATGGCTCGATGTCCAAATGGAGACTGGTAACAAGTGGTGTTCCTCAGGGGTCCGTACTGGGACCAGTGCTGTTTAATATTTTCATCAATGACATAGACAGCGAGATCGAGTGCACCCTCAGCAAGTTTGCAGATGACACCAAGCTGAGTGGGGCAGTTGACACGCCTGAGGGACAGGATGTCATCCAAAGGGACCTGGACAGGCTGGAGAGGTGGGCCTGTGCAAACCTCATGAGGTTCAACAAGGCCAAGTGCAAGGTCCTGCACTTGGGTTGGGGCAACCCCTGATATGAATACAGGCTGGGAGATGAAGGGATTGAGAGCAGCCCTCTGGAGAAGGACTTGGGGGTACTGATGGACGAAAAGCTGGACATGAGCCAACAGTGTGCGCTTGCAGCCCAGAAGGCCAACCATATCCTGGGCTGCATCAAAAGAAGCATGGCCAGCAGGTCGAGGGAGGTGATTCTGCCCCTCTACTTGGCTCTNGGGGTAATGGTTTTAAACTAAAGGAGGGGAGATTTAGGCTAGATATAAGGAAGAAATATTTTACAATGAGGGTGGTGAAGCACTGGAACAGGTTGCCCAGAGAGGTAGTGGAGGCCCCATCCCTGGAAACATTCAAGGTCAGGTTGGACGGGGGTCTGAGCAACCTGATCTAGTTGATGATGTCCCTGCTCACTTCAGGGGGGTTGGACTAGATGACCTCTAAAGGTCCCTTCCAACCCAAAGCATTCTATGATTCTATGATTCTACAAGGAAAGAAAGTAAGAGAGAACTATGTTGGCTTTACTCATTAAGCTGTATTAGGATCTGAAATAACCATCTGACTGAATGATCCATAGTTTCAACCACTGAAAACAAGAGTGAACAAATCAATGGAAGGTGGAGTTCCAAAAAAATGCTGCATTCACAGAGGGAGACTGCTATAATCATTTCTTTCTAACCTTGATTTCACTGGTGTTTTTCCTTCCAAACCGAAGTAGTGTGTAACTTAATAAGCCATTGCATTCAGATTCAGAAAGCAAATCTTCAGTGTTGATGAGAAAATAATCTCATTTTTTGCCAACCCTCATTTAATGACTTAAGAAATTTTATCACAGGAGGAGC
The DNA here is from genome assembly GCA_013401315.1 of Balaeniceps rex. Classification (NCBI taxonomy): domain Eukaryota; kingdom Metazoa; phylum Chordata; class Aves; order Pelecaniformes; family Balaenicipitidae; genus Balaeniceps; species Balaeniceps rex. The sequence continues at coordinate 32,341 of VYZW01032016.1, forward strand.
TGTGTGAATGATAGAGGATTTCAGTTTGCCAATAATTTATAGATTTTGAAATATGGCTTAGTTCCAGTTGGAAAGGAAACTGAACTTTTCAAATTTACATCTGAAAAAAATCCAGGAGAGGCGGGACAGAAAAAGATATGTTTTTCTAGTAATTCAAATAATTTTATTTCAGTGTTCAAGTTCAAAATGTAAACTTGCTATAAAACAAAACAGGATTTTAAAATTGAAAGAGTTTTGTCAAGAAAAACTGAAAAGCTTTCATCAAAAGTGTCAAAATGAGTTATTTTGACATTGTTGAAACTTTGTCCCTGCTCTTTTAAAATTAAAGCCCAGCCAAAAATACCTTATTTCATTAAATAATTGGATTTCAACAGAATAATATGGTGGAATGTGGTTGTGTCTAAGTCTCTCTCAGCTTGTCTCATAAGTCCAGACTAATAGGATTCTCAAAGCAAATACTGAGAAGCTCCTAACAACAGCCCTTTACAATTATCTGATGGCGACTTTGAAATTTACCTTCCCTACACATTAAAATCCTTCTTTTAATTTGGGGATTACAAGGTAGACGGTTGGAAATTTGATATCTGTATTGCTCAGTGATTTGAAATGAATATGTTAAACTCTATCTGATTGCGTTGTAGCAAGCTCTAGTGGTGACAACGTGAAAAATCAATAAAGCAAAACCAAATGCAAGATCTAAACAGTGATCTGCATTGTAGCATAACCCAGCAATAATTTAACCCTCCCTGATGCTTCAATAAGGAAATTTTTTCTTTTCCAAGAGTAACATTCAAAACTTAAAATTTCTGGTAGCTCATTGAAAACCAGTATATGAAACTGCACTTAAGTCTATGTTAAGATCTGCACTTACAACACCTGTGGTACATTTTAGGAATTAAACATGGCCCAGTAGATCAAGCAAAATTCTGTATATAAACATGCATAACATGTATAAAATAACAGTTTACAATTACTTGTGCAGTGGAGTCTTTTTAAATGTTTGCTTTTGATGTATTTTGGTTTATGACCTGTGGTTACCTGGTTCCAGCTAAATGAGCAGTCATCCTCCTATAAAAAGCCTGCTGGCTTTTCCTCCTTGTCCGCCTTGTATATGTGCAGATAGCAAGCATCTCCCCATAACTGTGGCAGTTTTTAGAAATTATATTGCATTTCAACACTGAAACCCAAAGCGTGCCCTTTTTCCCCTGCTACGTTTTTTGTTCCCATTTCCACACAGAATGTACTCCACAGGCAGTTACCGACAGAGATGTTCCACAGTGTGATTCCTCCTAGTGTGTTGTATCCATTGCTGCAGTGAAAGAAGTTTTTCCTATGCATTGATGGGTTTAGGGAAAGAGTCTCCAGAGTGCAGATGCATTGCAGATGACTTTATGACCATACATAGCTCTTCTGTCGACAAAAGCTGTGGCAGTCATATAACTGAGCTGCAAGGAACTTCAGTCTCTCTCTGGCCCGTTTACATAGGTTTTCTTGCTATGTTAGCCATGGAAGGAGCTAACTGAGGAAAAGAGGTGCAGTATTGACTTAGGCTTGATGGACAGTGTGAACCTAGCCCTTTGTGGTGCTTTATTCCTCAGTAGAGTGAGATACAGGGAATAGTTCATCATTGTACTGCAGTGCTCCAAGGGAAGGGACTCACAAACCTGGGTATTAGCAGGGACCCCTCTAAGGCACCCAACAGCAAATCCTAAAAAGAAGAATGTAATTTAGCCCTTGTGTCAGGTGGCAAAGGGGAGGATAGTGCTTGACCCTGGCTTGGTTGGGATTCAGAAGGAAGTTCAAGGAACAACATTTTGAACTTAGATGCCACTCTTGAAACCCTAGTACATGCATAGGTCTGTCTATACAGGTTTGCATCTTCATATAAATTGTGTGTTTTCTTCAATACATCTGCTACCGTCCTTCAGAGGACAACATGAGGATGACAGACCTTAATATATATGTATCACTAGGATCTACCTTCTGAAAGCAAGTAGGTCTGAGAGGGCTGAAATAGGGATGAACATGGAGAAGAGAGGACATAGAGGGCATAGCAGAAAGAAGACATAGTGGAAAAGGTTTCAGCAACGTGATCGGGGACCACAGCTGAAAACTGAAGCTGAACACTTCACCTCCAGGGCCACTACGTAATGAAGTTCCCTGGAGCAATGGAGGACCCAGCTAGTTTGTCCAACAGCTCTGTTGCCTTCCTGCTCCCATTACAGCCTTTTGTTGGCTTTGTCAGCAAAAAATCTTTCAGTCTACCCTGCTCAAAGACAGCTTTTCCCTCTTGTAGATGTTCAGCAAAAGGATTCACTGGCACAACAGACCTGAGCACACCTGGTACCTGGTGCATCTGGCTATGAAAATTCACCTGAGAGATAAGGGAGAGAAATGCATGGTGGGGACACACACAGCAGGGATGCTTGAGAATCCTATAATTTAGCTCTATTTCACATTCCTTGATGTTTATTTCTGGTCTGTGTTTGTCTATGTAATATATCATAATCTGGCTTTTGGTATAATTAGACTTTGGAATTCCCTCAATGGAAAAGTTCTTCAAGAGAAAATGGTAGGGTTTGGGGGGTTTGATTTATAATCCTCCCTCCCCCTCCGGGTCTGTAAAATGTTTCATGAAACTGTTTTGTGGTTGTCTCAGAACTAAAACTACATATGACTGTTCATAAGAGCTCCATCAGTACCTCCTGGAAATTATGTTTCAAAGGCTTTTGTGCTCATTTGTGCTTACTTGCACTCACCAGAGTCTTCTGCTGCACTACATTTCCCAAGACAGCTTGAACTGGTTCACATCATAATTTTTGAGGATGGAGGTGCTGTAGAGAGGGTGCTTTCCATCTTGCAACAGAGCTATACACACACACACACATGCACCAAAAAAAAAAAAAAAAAAAAAAAAAAACAAAGGAACATGAAGCAGCTCCACTACAAATCTCAAACAGTAAAACTTTGGCAGCATTTTAGCACATTGATCCTTTCTTTTTTTTTTTTTTTTCACTTTTCCCATTTTTTAAATGGAAAGCTCAAAATTTCCAATGCAGAAAAAAACACTTTTAACGAACTATGGCATTTCAGTACAATTTTAAGAATCTGGGCAGATATACTGAGGCCAAAAATATTGGCATGAAAAGAGAATCCTACCATGGAATTTGTTGTAGGTGCTGAGTTATAGTGGAGAACAGAGGTAAGATAAGTTAAATTATTCCCTTGGGCTGCATATTGCAATAACTGTTGAATTACTTGAGTTTTAATGTTTATTTAGAAAATAATTTTTTTTATGTATGGATGGTGATCTCTTCAAATTTAAAGTTTAAAAAGATCACTCTATGTTTTAATGTAAAAAAAAGGTATGAAAGAAACTTTTTCATTTTTAATGGGTTAGGAGAAGTTAGCAAAGAACACATTAAACTGAAGAATAGGCATTAAGGAATTGGGAAGTGACATTTACTGTGCTTTAGTGCAGGAAAAGTTGTTCAACATTTCATAATCTTGCTGATTGCCTTTGTGAAATTCTTCTGGGGAAACAATTAATTAATATAATTTCACCTTCTGTATGTCTTATCACATAATACCTTAACTGTATTGAAACAATTCATGGAGGTGAGATGGATTTCAGTATGAGGAAGTGGTCAACATCTTCAGCTTACTTGCATGAAAAATCTTGTTTCACTGGCATGAAGATAATTCTGTTCTGTACTCAATACCGTTGCAAGCAATTTATTTTATTAAACTAAACTATAACACTAACTTGCAAATAAGTAAAAATTAAATTAATAGTTCAGTAGAGCTTCTGAAACATGAAACTAGGACTACCGCCTTGAAGTAACATTTGAGCATGCAATTCATAATTCAATTGGCTCCCAGCATCTTCCTTTAGGAGAAAAACAGAGAGTTCATGCTGTGATGAGGAGCAAATTTATTCTGCAAATGCTTAAGATATCTTTTTGCTCCATAGTCTGCCTGGGTCAACAGGCTTAACAGCCATTTTTTCCTTTTTCCCAATATGGCCACTCTCTTGGTAATCTAATTAAGCAAACAGCAAGGCTAAGATATGTAAATAGTCATTGTTTCTCTCTAGCAGATCTCAAGATTATTATTTTTAATTAAAAAAATCAATATTTAAATCAAATCCAGTACCCAGAAATCACTGAAATAATAATAAAAATTTTCTTGACTGTTTCTGTTAATCAGAAACTGTGGTTTTGTGAATAACATTATTTTGGAAAGGCCTTTTTTAGTATAGAAATTGCTTTTTGGAAAAACAAACTTCTGCCAAGTATTTCTATCAAACACTTGTTTCTTTCAATAAAATGTCAGCTGTAAGTGACCCTCAACAAAACACAACAGAGCAAAGGATCTCAGAGACTGGCGTCTTGCTATGATGGATGATGTCTTCTCATGGATGATTTCACTCTATATATTCAATAGTCTATTTTAAGTCAATTCATTGGAATCTTTTGCAATGACTATCACTACAAAATACTGATGATTATTATTATCATGTATGGAAGAAAATATGTATTATCTTCAATGTTTAAAAAAGCTAATTTCCTCCCAATTAAAAGCCTGTTCTTTGGTGGCAATATCTTTACCGTTCTCAAAATCAGGTACAAATTATTTCAAATTCACAAGTATTATTCTGCCTATAAACAATGGAGCTCCATCAGTCCCTACAAAGAAACAATCCCTGCAGTCACTCCAATTTCTAAAGAGGGCATCCTGGGGAGCAGGGGCCACCTGTTGTGATGGTTCTGTCAGGGGTTTGTCCAGGGAAGGATGCTCTCATTAGTCAGGAACAGGCTCCACCCTTTTGCTGACCTTGGTCATCATGAAGAAAATGAGAATGAAGTACATAAAGAAAAATTAAGCTCAACATGTTTGCATCAACAGCATCTCATGCTTAAGGAAACTAAGCAATGAGTTATGTGAGGGATGCAAGGAATAGGAGACAACAGCTTTACATCCCAAAGTCCTTCAGGGTGTTGCTTGTGACCATGCAAGACAGTAGCCTAAATGTGAGGTCGTGGATGAGCACTACTCCCCACAAAGCTGAGGTAATCTGATACAATGACACTTAATTCCCAGTTTTAGCTCTGTCATTATTACCTGGAAAATCTCCTCTGCTTAAGTCAAAGTCTTTAAACACACTAAGGAGGAAAGAAAAAGTATGTTGTTCCATAAACTGTATCTTCATCTGCTGCTGCCTACTGGGAATACCTTTGTGTATTGCCAGATTATGTTGCCAGAAAAGAAAATCTTTTAAGCCTTTTTTACCTGACTTAATTTTCTCCTCAGTTATTGTCTTATAAATCAGGATTTATTATTAGTCATCTCATCTACAGAAATGCTAAAAATATGAGCCAGGCTTTAAAAAGCATTTCTGACAAAGCCTTAGAAAGGCAGACAGGAACAGTTATGCAAGTGAGAGGTTTTTTGCTCATCCCTTCCTCTCCTTTGCCACTGCAGAGGTCTGTGTTACAACCCACTCGCTGTGTAGACCTCCAGCCAATACAGCCCCCACCTTGACTGTTCCAGACAGCAGATTTCCAGCATTTTCCTAACGAGTTTACTCCTCCTGCGACCGTTAAGATGTTTTCCTCTATTCAAGCACTCGTTCTGCCTGTTTCTTTTTATCTTCACTAGTTTTACTCTTTTTTTGCCTGCATTAACTATAAGGTTTTTCCTTTATGCTTGAACTACCAGTAGGCATATATACATGTATGCATACTCATTCTGTGCATGTATACAGCCATATATAAGTGTGTATTAACAGGTACAGCTGAAAGACAGAAACAGCATGGTGGGGAGAGCAAGGGTGCCAGAGTTTGCATCTGGCAATGCAAATATCCCTGCCCAAGCTACACAGTCAATATGTAACAATTCAGATGAGCAAATTTAATTTATAGGTTAAATCCCAATTTTGCTAAGGGAATCTGAAATATTCATAAATCTGGTGGAAAAAAAGCTAAAAAAAAAGGGAAGGGGGTCCCAGTGATATGATTTGTTTGTTATAATTTATTTTCTATGAATACCATAATCTTATAGCAGCCTACTGAATTCAGCAAGTCTATTGTTGTATAAGCAATATGTGCTCAGATTAGGTGAAGAGGGCACAGTCCAGATCTCATTTAATCTTCAGCATAATTAATGTATTACTTTTACAAAATCTTTGTGTACTAGGTTCACGTCCTATCCACATGGACACTGAAAGTACAAGTCAGACTTTAAAAATTAAAGCCTGTGAGAAAATACAATAATAATAATAATAATTCCAAAACGCAGCTGGTTTCTGTTGGGTCTAATTAAAAAAAAAAAAAGCATCATTACTGTTTCTACTATGCTCACAGAGACAAAAATAAGTAAGTAAATAAGATTTAGTCTGACAAGTGCTAGCAACATTTTTTAGCCATCTGATGTGGTGGAGTGGCGTGCTAGCAGGTGCCAAGAATAGGACATAGATCCTTGTGACCCATCCTTCTCCACCTCACACCCTGTGGGATTTAATAGACGTAGACCATATCCCTTGTTCACATCATTCAGTTTAAGGTCGACATGAATAACTAGTGATTGATTAATTAATTGTCAATGATTTATGAAAACGTCATTATAATTAATATTTAGTTCTGTCCTGTGATATTTTTTTTCAGATTTATAACCAAGCAAAGCCCAGTCTAACTTCAGGTACCTTTTCAATGCAATTGAGTAAAAAGAAATCCAGCAGCTGCTCCCCACTAAACAGTAATGACCACATTAAAAATTAAGCTAAGCAATACTCCATTCCTGATGTAAGTATCAGTCATCTTCATCTCACTTCCTCCCCCAAAACCCACTAAACAAGCAGGCCTCACTGCGAGCAGTGATGTGAAATCCCATCAGATTAAAATGCAGAGAAAAATTCAAACTTTTAAAGCCTAATTAATGAAAAGACAGCATGAAAACATGTTTCTCTTTTCCAAAGACAGCAAGACAAGGAAGCCATGTGGTACAATGCCACTGACTCTTTTCTTTAATGAATCTACCTAAAAGATGAGTTGGGTTTTGCCTTCCCCAGGACATTGAGGGGGCCAAAATGTCCCTGCTGGGGCTGGATCCAAGCACTGATGAATGAGGGACCCTGTCTGTGCCACTGGTGACCTGCTGTGTTGTCCAGTTTGTCTTGCATCATGCAGGGATGCTGAATCTGGCAGAGCTGGGAGCCAAGCCTCGGCAGTATCCACCTCTGCCCTGCCTTTGTCGCTGCAGCCTTTGCGTCCCCAGCAAACTCATGTGTCGTCTCCTCCTCCCACCAGCCTCCTTCCCTTGCAGCCACCGTGCCTTCGCTTTGCCCTCACTGTCCCCTCTGAGCTGATCTCTGCCACTACGTCAGGGTGCTGTCACCATTCTGCTCTGCTGGTGCCACAGCCGATGTGCAAAGTTCCACCTTGTGCTGTTGCATATTATTTCCATCAAGAGATGCCAATTATTTATTTGGAAACCTTGTGAAACATTTCCCTCAGTGTAGTTATTTCATTATTATGTCTGTAACCCTTTGGCCTTTATATTCAGACCCTGTCACTCTTCAAAATGGGGAAAAGACCTTATGTTGTTCATATGACACTTGGTTTCCTTGATGGTGCATGCTGTTCCTCGGTTTTCACAGCTGTCTCCAGTGTTCTGGGATGTGCACTGATATCTGTTATACACCATTTCTCTCAATTAATCACTGCACATAGACCAAACTTGTTCAAATGCTGCCTTTAAAGGAGAGTCTGTTGGTGCTCATTGTGTGCTAATTACACGCAGGTATCCGCTAGGAGATTATTACCATTTGGGGACTTGCTTATTGCTCTTCCTGGGATAAGGGGTTTATGTTAGGTACCAAGGTGGCTTTATTGATATCCTAAAACCCAATCTGTCAAGGAGAGAATGTTATGCTTATATCAAGTAACAGCAATATAAAAAATAAAAAAGTTAATGAAATAAAGTTTTTTTATGTTGATTTCCTTACAAGTCATTTCACCCAGTTTTATCCTTTCTAAAATTAAAAGCGTTGTTACTAATAATGTTTGAGGGGTTTGCATCATGTCTATTTCAAGTATACAGAAGAGGTTTTGCCACAACCAAAATAAGTGAATTGTACAAGCTTTCCTTCAATTTACTTCTAAAATCTTCATGGATTATACCATAAAGGTGATATATAACAAATCTCATTCTGTAAAGGTTCATGTGGAGTATTTGTGTGATTAGGAACTTTCTGGAAGTTCCTCATTTCTGGCAGTGTTGGGGAAGAGTTAGCTGGCAGAACCAGACATGCTTAGTTTTTTGTCAATATGGATCTTAACAAGATTCCCAAATGGAGCTAAAGCTTTGTCTTTGTTATATAAGTCTAATTTTTCCCTTGTGAAAGTTTCATACTGTAGTGCAGGCAAGGTAACAGCTTTTTCAAACATTTCTTCTGTTACAGTTGCGTACTAGCCATCTCTTCCCTGGACCTTGTGTCTATAATATGCAGACGCAATTCTGATCAGTCAAAATTCAGTACATGATAGTCGCAGTAACATATTTTCTGTTGAATAATCAGCAGGTAAAATACAGAATTAGTCTTGTCAGCAGGCTTTCCTTTTTCTGGTTGAATGCCAGGTTAAAGTCATGCTCCATCCTGTTTAGCCTCAAATAAAGGTACGTACAACCCAGAACAGTACAGAGAAAGGCCACAAGAATGGTAAAAATGCAGAAAAGTTTAGGTGCAGGAATGGACTAGACAGTGATTCTTCAGGGAGGATATAATGTCTATGACAAAAGCCTACAAAATTACATCAGACATGGTGGAAGCAAGGACAGAATGGTTGCTCAGTGTGTCACATAACACCTTAAAACCACAGATCTGGAGAGGGTTGAAGGAAATGCTCAGGAAGCAGCTTCAAAACAAAAGGAGGTGCTTATCAACGTATCATGCTATCACACTATTGAACTCCCTGCTACCAGGCATGTGGGAGGTCCACGTTCATCCAGACTCAAATAGCAACTAGACAAATTCATGGAAGAAAAACCTTTGAGAGACTATTAAAGAGAAATGTGTAACTTCTGTCTCAGGAAGTCCTCCAAATGGATTTCTTGGCACTGAACAAACATCCTGGGGGATGGCAGGTTGGGCTACACACAGGTCCTTTGGGCTAATCTGCACAGCTGTTCTTGTGAGAAACACCGCTGCTGTCCCAGTGGCAATGCAGAGTTTGAGCAAGTACACAAGGGCACTTATGGGCATGCTTGATCACCTCCTTATGACAGTCGAGGCACCGCTGTCTCAGAGTAACCACAATCAGATGCAAAACAACAGTCACAGAACAAATAAATACCAGCCACAAAAAAAGACTGAAATAAACTCTCCTGTCCATGCAGCATCAATGCCTAAAGAGGAGGGATATGGGGCTAACCTGTCACATAAGCTGGAAAGCTTCATGAACTGGAGGTGAGCAATGGGCATTCTCTGACAGGTTATACGCAGCCTGTGGGAAAAGGCTCCAAGATACTTGTTTGCTTAGACGGGAAAAGAGAAGACTCTGGAGAATACAAGGATATTGCAGCATCTGAAAAAGTTGCTAGAGAAAGGTGGGTGAGCTCTACCTCCCCACATCCAGTGGGAGTAGAACATGATAAAATTGGCTTTTCTGTGCATTACCGTAAGGGTTGGTTGTGGGAGAGTAATTTCTGTTTCTCACTTTCATGAGGATTTCTGTAACTGTGAGGGAAATAGATATTTGTTCCTCCCTCAGTGTCTTTCTGATCTACTTCTTGCAAGAAAGTACCCTTGGGAATCTGTCGATGCAAGGCAGCCGTAATCACTATGCAAAACAGCCCATGCCAGAGAATGATCTTTGTGAACTCAGCACAACTGCATATGCATTCGGTCTGGATCCCCAGGTGCAGCCAAGGTCCTCCATGTACCTTTGAGCCAGGAGCATTCCAGTGGAGACAGTAAATTAGCTGGCACTCTTGGTCGTTAAATCAAGATTGGATCTGATTGTAACCTGCGGAAGGCAGGCAAATAATTCCTTCACAGGCAGTACCAGGGAAAGCCATACAGTCTGTGTTTGGCTGCCTTCTATATAATTGCAGCAGTTCCTGTTTATTTTTAAAACCTATGAAAAGCCAGCCTATTGTAACATAAGTACACAAGACCGACTGTTTTCCTGGCAGTTATTTTGCTTGATTAACAGAATAGAATCCTCTGTAGTTTTGCTTGATCCTCTATAAACTAATAATGAGTCTCTTTTTGAATCACTAGATATCGAGTGACACAGAAAATCATAATATTCTCCATGGGACCAGTAATTTTTTCTTTTAGGTAAATGTTCCAGCTCTGATATGACCAATATCTGATTTTCCAGGGGAGAGTCAGCATTCTGCTCAGGAGAGATGAACTCAGACTGGAAGATGTGCAGAAAAGGCTACAACCATGGACATAGGGAAGAGAATCTGTCTTCAAATACAGAAACTTTGCTTTTTGAAAGAACATGACTGCACACCACAACGTATCAGGATGATGAATATGAGCGATAGGGAAGAATTGTTTGCACGAATAGGACAGACTATGTGGCAGTTTTATGATACTTGTTTTCAACAGTATGCTAGCAACATTAATGAAACACATAGAAAGTGTTTAGGGAGTCAGAAAAAATGAAAGAGTGTGACGTAACCATTGCAGAAGTTTAATCTTGTTTGTAGAAACAGTTGTGAGAGATATATTTATTATGGGTGAATTTTGGGCAATGAGATAAATATTTTGATGGGTTTCTGTCCTTTAAGGACTTAACAGGGGGAAAGGACTTTGTACTCAGGCAAAAGTGTATTTTGAGAGAGTAACCTTGATAGCAGTGAGCATGAGCAGTGCCAAGGACTACATGTGAACCTGTTTCCCAGGGAGACAGGATGTTTTCCAAGAAGAATATCATCACACCTTGAAAGAGCAATAGACTCCCCTCACAGACTAAGAGGTAACAAAAGTGATTGGGCTTTTGCAGCTGTTCTCTAAGGGGACCAAGCTTCCCTGGCTGACAGGAGGCAGAGAAAGCACAAAGTGCTTGTTTGTGTGACTGCTGAGGGCAATACAGACTTTGCATCTCTCCTCTAATGGAGTGCCTATGAAGTGAGGGACCTCACAAAAGCAGGTAGCACTCAGAGTAACCTGAATGGAGCAGAGCATAATGTGATGCATCTTTACTTATCCTTGGCAAAATTAATCCCTGAAACTCCAAGGAGTTATAACTGGATCTGGTTAAATTAATTGTCTTTCTTTTAAGTACTTGTATATCAAATAAAGGGATAATAATGTGTTGAAATCTAAGAATAAGTTACAGTGAACTGCATCCCCTTTAAGCTGTGTATAAAATGGGGCAGGGTAGAGGCTATGAATTGCATTAGTGTCTGCAGCTTCCCCCAACCTTACTGAGTGTGAAGACATAGGGCTGAGTAGAAAAAAAAAGAGAGGGGGCAGGGTTATCCTAAAAAATTGTGGACTTAAAAAGAGACAGGGACTCTGGGGCAAAGCAAGTACAGTGAAATGAAGGAGGCTACTCAGTCCTTCCATCATTCCAGGACAAAATGTGCTCTGTTCCTCCCTGAAAGAAATTTTTCTGACCTGGTTTAAAAATTCCCAGGGCAGGAGGTTTGGCATCTTCTGCAGTGAGCCCGTTTCAAGGTTTCACCTCCTTAACAGATAAAAACCTTTTTCTAGTCTGTAACTCACTTCATGGTCAAAACAGAGAACCAGAAACAGCATGAGAGGATGGATTCAGTGACACGATCTGAGCTTTTGTATGGACAGGATTTGAGACACAAAACATCCAAAATGGGTGAATTACTCAGAGTGAGAGCAAAGTGAACTGATTTCTTCTTGTCCTGTCCCTCTTGTATGTACACCCAAAGTCCACATTTCCTTCATGAACTGTGTGACAGTCCCCTTAAGAATGTGAGAGTGACCACATGGGGTCAGAGTAGAGCTCCTTCCAGCTTTTATCCTCTCCCCATCACCTGCAGTGCCTACTGACATTTTCCCCAGGGTATTATTTCATTTTCCACTAATCTGTGTTTTAGTGAACAAGGGTTTGAACTTGTGTTTTTATAGTCACTGATGCATTTTTCTTCCATTAATTTGACTAACTGCTTTCAGACTGCCTGCACGACATCTTTGTAACAATGAGTTTCATGGTTTCACTGCCCAGTGAGAGAATAAATATCTCCTTTTTTGTTCTGATCCTACTACCTGCTTCTTTCTTCCCTCCTCCTCTTTACTACAGAGGAGCTACAGTTCCAGGACATTGGCAGAAGAGAAGAGCAGAGTCAGATCTGAAATGAGGTGGGTCTGTCTGCTTTCTTACGCTGAGCTATCCTACATAGAGGAAGTATTTCTGGTGCCACTTGCTCACATAAAAAATTCCACTGGCCACTTCTTTACAAATAAGGGTATTTCTAATATGATAAGATATGATTTGGGGGTGTATGACTGGGATATTTGCATTCTTCATCTTAAAAACAAAAAGAAAACATTTATAGTATCTTCCTCCTTGATGGCAGTGTAAGTCATGACTTGGCAGTTTGGAAAGGCAAGAGTGTATCTCAGAGCTTCACGGCCTTGGAGTGAGCCTTTTAAGCCTGTTTAGTCATGGCATTGCTGCAATTCATCCCCATAGTTTGTGGAAACTGGTGTTTGAAGCTAGACTTGCAAACCGGAAAGGGTAGAGCTAAGACCATACATCATGCTGCTGTGATTAATGGATGGACAAAGTTGTGACTGATCCCTCACAACTTGGCCCAAAGAAGGTCTCAAGAAATACTGGTTTTAGATGGCATCATGATTCATTGCCTAGCAGGTCAAGAAGACATGTCTAAGGGTAGAGTAATAAGTTCTGCCTATTAGACCGCCAGGGCATGGTGGAAAACTGCTTGTACATCCAAGTTTACCACTGACTCCATCACCAAAGAGGATCAGCCAGGCACCCAGACATCTTGCTATTGGCTATAGCAGCAGCGGAATGGGAGGGATCATACTTAAGAGGCCAACTTTCAGAACTTGGGTGTGCATCTAAAAGTGTCAATTTTGTTCTTTCTGTTTGCAGAAGAAACCAAGATTTTTGCACTCTCTTTTGGCTGCAAATTCATTGGAAGCCTGAACCAATGAGTAATTTAAAATTAAAATTGCATCTCCTTTTCTCTAAGTCTTTCTCTTTATGTCCTTTATTACCCCACCCAGGATTAAGCCTGCTACGTGAAAGAAATAAAGTGAAACATAATAAAATTATGTAATTATCTCAAAAGCTTTAAAAATTAGTCTAAGACAGAGTTATAGATTGTTCATAATTCCCTTGAAATTTTCTATAAACATTAAAAATTCATAGGACTAACTTTATGGTTTTGAATTCTTCTTGAAATACAAGACTATTATAGTACCTGTTGTTATCTATCATTAAACAATGCTTTCATGTTAAATAACACTTTACTGCTGTAATATATACAGAGATCATTTCACTACTTCTACTCCAATGCACAAGCACGTACTTAGCCTTACCTCGTGGAGACATTGTACTACTTTCAGGCTTTTCAAAATTACAGTTATACCATAAAACATGTTTAAGTGTATCAGTTGTCTTCTGTGACATCAGGGAGAAAAAATCAGTTTCTGGACTATAAAAGATTTTCTAAAAAACCATCGCACAAACCTCATTAATTTTGAAGGGAATTAAGCACCTTTTTTTTGTAAATCCAGCTATGAGTCAGTGCTTTGTGAAAGCCATTGCTGAATACTTTCTGCAAATTGAAGTTGTTCTCAGGTTGTTCACTCAGCCCATTTGCTCCTCATAGCCTCTGAGTGTTCATTTAAATCACAATAAACTAAGTGAAGAGTGCACTCCTGGTACAAATTATCAGAGAAATAATTACAAGATTTTCAAGACTTGCAAATATTTTTGGGACTAGCAAGAAAGTGGCCAATTACTACTGCAGATAATGGGATGGCACATTTATCAGCAAAGCAACTTATTTCATGAGTTGTTTGATTGTCTCTCTTTTTTAAAATAAATAAGCATGGATACATAAGTGTATATTCATCAAAGATGCATAAGTACTAATCTAAATTCACATTTACTCTAGACATAAATTCACCTTTAGATTAGTGAAGTTCTACTCTTCTGTAAGGAAAATTCCACTGCTGTGAAAGTGATATTTAGTATCTGTATTTGCTCTTGGGTTACCAATAGAAGAGAAAGTCACTGCCTCAAAATAATCGTTGAGGAGTCTTTTCTGAAAATGCCTTTCATTTTTTTCAATGAAAAATGTCTTTCTTCCCACTGCCATTGAAATCAAGCAATCTACCAGAAAGTAATTTTGACCATTGCAGACAGAAACCAGTTCAGGACAGTCTTGGGTGAATAAGAAGAGCAGAAAAGGCTGAAAATATATCTGCTAGCTAAACGCTGCTTAAGGAACTGTTTTTCTGATGAAATGTATATCCTTGGGGTGCACATTTGAGGGATGTTGGTTTGTGGTGTTTACAGTATCAATGGATTGTTCTTTCTCCTGATGCTCTTGTCATTTAATAGA
>VYZW01032019.1:4687-18537 GCA_013401315.1 Balaeniceps rex
TACTCCATTATAGAAAGCCACCAGGTTAGTCAGGCAGGACTTGTGCTTGGTGAAGCCATGCTGGCTGTCTCGAATCACCTCCCTGTCCTCCATGTGCTTTAGCATTGCTTCTAGGAGGATCTGTTCCATGATCTTCCCAGGCACAGAGGTGAGGCTGACAGGTCTGTAATTCCCAGGGTCCTCCTTTCTACCCTTTTTAAAAATGGGTGCAATGTTTCCCTTCTTCCAGTCATGGGGGACTTCACCTGACTGCCATGACTTTTCAAATATCATGGAGAGTGGCTTGGCAACTACATCAGCCAACTCCTTCAGGACTCTGGGATGCATCTCATCAGGTCCCATAGACTTATGTATGTTCAGGTTCCTCAGGTGGTCACGAACCTGATCTTCCCTTACAGTGGGAGGGGCTCCACCCCCCTGGACCCCATCTTGTGGTCCATCAACTCGGGAGGGACCGAGTGACCTCTTTGCTCAGGTCACTAGTGCTGTCATCAATGCCTGTGTTTAATAGGCTTTTTTCTCTTGCCTGAAGCTCTGATGAGCTCAGGTGTCGTGCTCAAATACGTGGAGTATATAAATCTTAAATGTTAATGGAAGTCTTCAGAAATTTTGTGAGCCCATCTTTTGACTGCCATGTTGTTCTTCTGATGTTACTGGGTCTGTCTAGCTGAGTTACCCTGCCTTGTTCTACTCAATGAAGAAGATCCAAACAAAATGTCATTTCTGCTTTCTATGTATTTCCTTCCGCTGGAACTAAAATAAATGCTGCAGTATAATGTGTCTCAGTTACATAAACACTGTTCTTCATCTGGTTAATTTTACTTCCTTTCCCAACTTCCTACTGATCTCTTCACCACTTTCTGTCTCCAGGTAGAAGTATTTGACCTCCACTTTTTATCGGTAAGGTAGTTAATTATGGCCTAACATCTAAGAACCAGGAATGCAACTAGAGTAATTGCTCGTCTGCATTATTGTGGAAAGGTCTTGAAATGCGTGCCAACCTAATTTAAATGCTTTGCAAATAAGTTCTGTGTGCGATGTTGCAGATACACAATAACTTGGCATACAGCAGCAGCTTAGCGATATGATGTTGGAGCCTGGCTTAGTTTCAACTAGTGCATTATTATCCTGGATCATGCTGATATGCCAATTGTCTTGCATTCCAAGTGACAGCAGATGAATGCTTTTGAAATACAAGGACAATGCTCTAATGCAAAAGGATTTTTATGTGCAATTCCAGCACAAAGATTTTAGTAACTTGTAGATATAAATGGGATGATGCGAGATGTACATTTAATTTCAGAAGTTTTTTAAACCACATTAAATCTACTTTTCATGTAAATCCCCTTAGGATCATACAGTGCTTTTCAGCAGAGGGACTTCTGGTAAACATCCAGAAATTTAGGATCAGGGTTCAGTGTTACTACTGTGATTCTCTAAGTTCTCATGGGGTACAAAATGTGTGTGGACCACCCCGCTACTCATAAATATACCATTGCATACCTGGCCAGGTCTGTTAGCTGGGATGCAGGTGTCAAATATATCAATATGTATTTAGGAAAGAGTAATCTACATTCCAAGCAGCAAAGAGATATTACACTGTATGTTGGCTGTGCAAAGTGTGGTGGCTCCTTGCTCCATCTGTGTGCTTCGGAAGGGTCGACCTGAATTTGGCATACTGTGTACACTGTGGCATCTTGCAGGACGTCACATTGCTTGTGGTGACTCAAAGAGTAATCTCAGTAGTGGTAGAATGGTCTTTATTTGCAGTTTTTAAAAAAAATTGTTCTTACTGATTCCATTTGAATTTTATTTATAATTATGGAACTTTATAATTTTGGAGATAAATACAAGTAATGTGCTATTATTATTTTTTTTAATTGGTAATGTGCTACATTTTGAAAATCAGCTTTGGAATAAAACTGCAAGTTAAGAGAATGATAAACAACAAAATAATAAATAGTAATTGAAAAGTTAAAAGAAAAAAGATGACCTGTTAATCCATTGGATTAATCCAGACAATGGCAGCAGTTTCAACTAGAATTAGGACTACAGTTAAAGAATGTAGAAAAAAATTTCCTATGAATAAGATTCATGAGGCAAAGCTGCATTGCTCACATACTCAAAATGTAACAGCTTACAATATGTCGTAGGTCTGTTTTACAGACAGAAAGGATGATAAATTTGAGACACGTAAAACTGCAATAGGAGTAAAAAAACCAGGAGAATCTGTCAATCATCTCTCTCTGAGGAATGCCTGCATTTCTGAAAGCACAGATCTACTTTTGTTTTGGCTTTGGGATGTCAAGTGTTCCTAAGGATTAAGATATTCAAGGAGATAATCGGGGGCATAGCAAGGAGGACGTGGGTAAACAAGGGAGACAGAAATTGCTATTCAATAGAGACAAAAACAGGAGTATTGTATGGAATTTTACTTGGTCAACATAGGAATCCCAGCATAGGGTGCAGGAAAAATGCTATTGCTTAAAGCAGGAAAAGCATACTGCTGTACCAGTGAGTTTGTATTCTCAGTGTTTCCCCTCTATGAACACTGATGGGAAAGTGTAGTCATATGATGCTACTGAGTAACAAAAACCAATGGGTTTTAATAGATACAGAAGAAAAATTTGCCTGCATTAAAGGACTGCCCTTCAGCAGTTTTTTTTCAACAAGATTTTCATGTTAGATTTTACAGGTGAATGAAGGCTTTTCAGGAGGTAGTTGTTACTTCAGATAGGAAGGAATGGTCCTCCCGGATGTGCAACTTCTGTCACAGAGACAATTAACATACTTCAGAATACACTTGGGAGGACTTCAGAATCAGTTCTGACTTTTAATTTCTTTTCCGCTTTTGCATCAGCTCTTGTAATGAGAGCAATATGAGTTGATAAACCTGTATTTCTTTATGCAGCCTGCAGCTTTCAAAGCTGTAGCTGTTGTAGAGTTCATCACAGAACTGACCCAAGCATCGCTGGAAAGGGACTGTGTAGTGAGGGTGGTGGTTTCCCATGAGAGACACAGTTCTTCCTGACAGGCAAAGGTACTTGTGCAGGGCAGCTTTTTCAGCAAAGGGTGGCCAACAGGGGACATTGCTGTAGTGAGATCAGATGGCACTACGTTACCCTGCCTCATGACTGAAATACAAAAATGACTTTGAAGCCCTGTGCTGTAAGAAATACATATTAAAGCCATCAACTATCTGAAGCCTTTCTTGGTAGGGCAGCCAGTTACCAGGGAAAGAAGCTCTCAAGTACTTCAAACTGTGGAGGTAATTGGGTACTACAGGGACAAGCATGGCGTAAGTTGGCATTAAGAGTTGGAAGTGGTGGCTGTGATGAAGCCTGGTGGGGAGGCTTCCTTGTTGCTCTGATGGTGATGCCTAGGACACTTAATATGACTCTTTTTCCCTCTTTTCCTGTTTCAAAACCAACAAATGTTTCTTTCATGCTGCTACTATTGTGAATGGCTTATGAGCTTCCTCTTCATATGAGGACTGTAGCCCTTTTTTTCCAAGCAAAATGAGAACAATTCAAGCCCTGTTCCCTGAGAAATCATCTCTACAAAACTCTGGGTAAACGTGAAACGTGAGCTTCCTGTTGGCTGCAGATGCTTTGTTACTTGCTGGGGCTTGTGCAGTTTCTTTCCAGCCTTGCCTCACAAGAAGACTTACTGCCTTCATTTTCACTAGTATGTGTACCCTTAACTAAGATAAAATGCCATTGCATTGTTTCCTGATAGCAAATCTGTGTACCTGGTATTATTTAAATAACCTTTATAAAATAAATACTACCACAGTGAGTCCTCTTTTTAATGAACCACTGAAGTACTTTTAAGCTTTTCTGTCTGGTTAAAAAAAAAAAAAAAGTAGATGGAATACCAGTCCATTTTTATCTTTTCTACAGCCCGTTTTACAAACACTTTTAAATGGTGTTCACAAACATTGCACTACCGCTCCTTGATGCAAAAAATTGTTAAGAGGATACAGTGATGTGTAGAGGATGGGTGGGGACAAGGAAAAATCCTTTGGGAGTTGGCAAGAGTAATTTCAGTGGACATCAAGAGGCAAAACCAAAAGTGGAGTAGGCATGGAGATGATGATGGGAATTCCAAGACTGAACACAGTGAGCAAATGCCTCCTGCCTGTGAACTTGGAGAAGGGCAGAAAATGGAGCAGTAGTTGCAGAAGCAAGAGAAACCAGGGTATCTGATTTTTACCTTCTTTCTCTTCTTTTGCTCTTTCTGGAATGCCCACTTCAGATCTTAAAACCAAAATCTTCTGTTCACATGAGGTTAGTCTTTGTGTTGCTCTCTGTCTAAACTCCTGCCTTTGGCTGTGCTCCTTATGGAGGCTTCTCCATCTCAGAACCACCTGGCCTTGGAGCAGGCAGGCAGTGGAAGCTGGTCACCTCTACTTCCCTGTTCCTGCCTTCTCCAGTAGACCCTCCCAGCCTCATCACTCTTTTCTATTAAACAGCTTGAGAACTTTCACTGTTTAACCTGTACCTCGGTTAATTTTCCCTCAGCAAAAGGGCAAATCGTTTGACTTTTGTACGCTGCCCAATTTCTCTGTAACTATATCCATTCTTTCTGATTGTCCTGTTTCACCTTGGTATCCCCTATCAATCTTCTGCCTCTTATCCTGTCACTCAGCTTCTCTGTACCTTGTAGTCCACTGCTGCTTTTAATTCTCCTTCCATTGGTTATCCTGTAAGGGCAATTTCTTTAATCTTTTTCCCATTTAAAACTCCTTGTTCAGTATTAATTCAAAATGTAATGTAATGTAATGTAACACTCCAGGTCATGTGGCAGGCCTGGTTTTGGCTATTAAATTAATTTCTCTGGATCTTTGTTATTTAGTATGTCTGAGCTTTCTTTTTATCGAAAATGATGGTAAAGCATAAGACTATCAGGAGATACTGGTACAAGTGGAAAGTGAGGGAATACGCAGAGTTGAAAGCATTGATTGCTACAGCACCAACAAAACAACTTTCCCAAATCTCTTTATAAATAGGCTGCAATTCAGTTTTTTAAAACTTAAAGGTGAGTATGATTAAAGTGGCTGTGTATAGATATAGGTGGTAGCAACTAGTTGTGGTGTACCAGCTAGATATGAAAAAACAAAAAAATTCTTTTTTTATTGCAGAAAAAATAATTTTCCTTTTTTTTTTCCATATAGGAAGATACAGAAAAACGATAGCTCAAAACAGCATTTCAAAAATTGCATTTATTTTTCTGAACAGTGAATGTATTCCACCAGAATTGACTGTTTCTGTGATAGTGTTTGAAATACACCGTTACTCAGACAACTTGCCCTGTGCCAGATATATTACTTGTAAGCAATAAATCAGCTTATCTTCAAACAAATTAAGTCTGACAGCTGGCCTTTCATCACTGCCTATCAAATGAACATGTCAGACTGTTCAACTCATTAACCTCCTGCTTAAGTTGGAATCCAGTCTGGGTTTCGTATGAAGCGAGGTCACTGTAGCCTTTTAGCATCCGTTCTTTAAGGAAGCTCCTAAGTGTTGTTCTAGGAAGAAAGATTTGAAATCCCCTTCCCACTGAACCCAAATCCTTTAACCCCGTGGAGAAATTTGTGGGGCTGTCAGAATACTTTGGTGGTAGTGACAACAGGGAAATTCAAGCAAACGGCTTTGGAAAGGTGTGTGGAAAGGTGTATCTTGTTGTTGTCCAGATATGCAACTGTAGCACTGTGATTTATGCTATTTAAAGAAAAGTTGAAAAATTCTTTTGGAAGCCACCCTCTAATTGCTGAACACAGAACAACTTAGGCTGCAGTGTTTTAAGTTGTGGTACGTGTTACCTAGACACCGGGTAATAGCATATGGATCAATTGCCCCCTTTCTCTGGACAAATGTGGGTGGATGTTAGGGTAAATGGATATAACTTCTGCAGATGTGAAGAGGAAGCAGAGAGCACAAAGGAAAGTGTTTCTAAGGAATGGTCTGGTTATAAAGAGTTTTCAGCTGAACTGTGTTGCATGTGGGTCAAGCAGTATTGACTTTATTGTGCTAGGTTTTGGACAATAACAGTATAGTCTTTTCCCAAAGCATTTATAGACTGAAGTGGAACATAGACTATGAGATAAAGAAGTGGAGTATAAACAGAGCTGTCGAGTCTTTTACTGTACAAGACTTGTAGAACTGACTCCTATCTCACACTTCCCTGCAGTCCTCCGCACTGTTTTGTGGTCTGTCTTTGACCCTTTTGCTTTCACTTGACTCAACCTTCATCACAGGCATGAGATCTAATGTGTGAGAAGATGCCCGACAGGTCTCCAGACGTCTGGAGAACAAAAACATGCAGAATTTTAGCAGGCAAGTAGACTTGAATGCAGTAAAACACCGCTTTTATTCCTGGCAGAAGCCCTGTGTTAGCACAAGTAAGTAAGAAGTCATTGGGCCAAAAATAGAGGTAAGCATGAATTAAAAAAAACCCAAAAACTTCAAAACCCCTGCAATTATTTGACCTTTGGGAAGCTTGGTTCCGTATCCAACATTTAAAAAAATCTTAAGTTATTTGGAATTTATAGCTCATAAATAAACAAGCTTAGGTTATTTTATTTTGGTTATGTCCATTTCCTGTACATGAAATACCCAATATGAATTGCCCATAAGTTTTCTTATCTCCCCCAAGTTCAGATTTCTTTTCAAGGTTCATTTTTGCGGAGCTCTGTAAGTCAGCCAAGAAACGATGATCTGAGTTATATTCAGATGGTTGGAGTAATAGTTGGATAAGTAAGGGAACATCATGAAAAGAAAAGGTCTGCTTAGCCTGTAATGAATAAAAAACTGAGAAACAGAGGGTGGGAGTAAGATCAGATTCATAATGAAGTCCCAGAAGGTTTTGTGCCAAGACTCGTCCTGTTCAGCATGCTCATAAATATCTGGGAAGAGGGATCAGTGTTGGGTTGACAACATGTTTCCTGTTGGGAAAGTCAATGCTAAAGCTTGTGGCAAAGACTTGCACAGGTATTTTGTGATATTAAACAACTGGCTAGAAAGAAAGCACAAATGTAACTTCTTGTCAGCAGATGAAAAGTGATGGACCTAACTAGGCATTCTATAATTTCTAAATCAGATGTTTCTGTTAAGGAAAAATATCTTGAAGTTGAAATGGATTGTTTTTTGAAAGCCTCAGCTTCAATACTCAGCAGTGGTCAAGGACGCAAACGGGGTGTTGGAAGTGGTTTGGAGACAAACCAGCAGATGCTGCTGATGCCCACAGCACTGTAGTGGCATGCACACTTCTCAAGCTGTACATGCAGTCCTGCCCAACCCTGGTTTTTCTCTGGTGTACAGAGAAGAGTAGAGGATATGGAAAAAAGACCTGAAACTTCTTCCAAGACTAAAACTTTTCAGCATGGAGGGGAAAGCCAACAAAAGGGAAATGGATTTGAAGTCCATACAATCATGACTAACATGGGAAAGTTAAATAGGGAATTACTGTTTGCTGTTTGTCATTGCATGAACAATAGGTGATAGATCTCAAATAGAAATAGGAAACAGTTTTTACATTTAATTCCAAAGTCTAGTGTAATTTCTCATAGAAAAATGTAAACCATTAAAAACGTTACTAGATTCTAAACTCTGTGTACTGTTAATGCAATGAGTTAAACTGACGTGACAAGTAGACAGATAACTTCATTCTGAGGTAGCACAACTGATCATGGTTTTCAGTTCCTTAGTTTCCATCTCAACTTTAAATTAAAATGCTTATGAATGTAATAACAAGCATCACATAAGACCTGTACATTTAAGCTGAAGACAGACTTGAAAAGTCCTGAAAGTTACAATTGCATGTATAAGCAAGTGTGTGTGTGTGAGAGAGTTAAAACTCCATTTTCTGTTTACAGATAAGGCCAGCAATTTTGTCTGAATGTAAAGCTGCTTTCTCTCAGAGGCTGGACTCTTGTCTTAGTGTTACTGGTTTCAGAGTTAGCAAAATCAAAAAGGTTTAGACTGATTCTTCAGTGATGATATTCAGTCTCTCAGAGAGATTAGTGTATCTCATTAGCTTCACATGGCATTAGAAATACTTTTCTTAATTGAGGTTGGGTATTCTGAGGGAAAAAGAACAGTTCCTGCTCTTCTTACATTGTTGTAGGCATACTGGCTTAGGGGATGCTGCTGTTGCTTATGTGCTCTGTGTGGCACAGAAAGATGATTCGAAGCCCTTAGCTCTATTCTTTTCTTTTCTTTTAAAGATGAATTCTAAAAGGGGAACATGCAGGTGTCCTGGTTTCAGCTGGGTTAGAGTTACTTTTCTTCCTAGTAGCTGGCATAGTGCTGTGTTTTGGATTTAGTATGAGAAGAATGCTGATAACACACTGATGTTTTAGTTGTTGCTAAGTAATGCTTAGACTAGTCAAGGACTTTCTTTTTCAGCTTCCCATGCTCTGCCAGGTGCACAAGAAGTTGGGAGGGGGCACAGCCCAAGACAGTTGATCCAAATTGACCAAAGGGCTATTCCATACCATATGACGTCATGCTCAGTATATAAACCGAGGGGAGTTAGCTGGGGGGCAGCGATCGCTGCTCGGGGACTGGCTGGGTGTCGGTCGGCGGGTGGTGAGCAGTTGCATCACTTGTTTTCTTTTCCCTGGGTTTTGTTTGTCTCTCTCGTTCTCCTTTTCATTACAATTATTATTATTATTATTATTACTATTACTATTATTATTATTTTATTTCAATTATTAAGCTGTTCTTATCTCAACCCGTGGGTTTTCTTACTCTTGCCCTTCCGATTCTCTCCCCCCATCCCACCGGGGAGGGAGAGGGTGAGCGAGCGGCTGCGTGGTGCTTGGTTGCCGACTGGGGCTAAACCACGACAGCAGGGGTATTTGACATATCCAGGGAAGAGAGTCCAAATGTAGAAACAGACTCTGGCTTTACAAACTATGCCAAGTGTGTAATGTTTATAATAGTCCTCTTAAGAGACGTAATAAATATTTTCTAAAACTTCTTGTTCTAAATCTGTGTTTTATTAGGAAAAAATACCTTGTGTACAAAAGAAAGAACTTGCTGCATCCCATCCTCTTTATATCAAAAAAAATTTGTATTGTCAAGAAGAATAAGAATGTAAAACCAATTTGTTTTTGACACCTCGTGTCTGGTCTCCACATGGAAGCTGAAGATCAGCAAACATGAAGATTGTCTTTGTTACAGATAACACCATCTTTACAGATGAGGTGACCAAAAAACCCACAGTAGACTGATTTGGAGGTAGACTTCTCTCTGCGCAGCAAAATTGGAATATCTAGAGACCTTATCTAATGGCTCAGGAAAGTACCCAAGTCTTTAAATTATTTTTGTCACTACAAGAAGATACTCAAACAGAACTCACAAGTTTGTATCTAGGCTTTGGGTTTCTGTGACTTTGCAAACATTCTTAACTGTGCTGGTTAAAAGATATGCCGTAAATACATTAGGTTTTGGCAGCGTAAGAAGGAGAAGGACATTTGGTCTCCCAGAAGTGGGGAATTGTATTCATTTTTTCTGTGTGTGCTATAGTGTTGTGGGAGAAAAATATTTGAAAGGGCTCCAAAGGGGTCAGTGGCCTGTTGAGTCAGCCTCCCTTTTCTAAGGCAGGACCAACTCTTGGCATATGTTTGTCTAAAACTTCAGCTGCCAAGAGATTCTGCAACTTCTCTGTGGAATCTTTTCCAATATTTTACTGTTCTTGCTGTCAAAAAGTTTTTCTTAAAGATTAACCTAAATCTTCCTTGCTTATAATTAAATTTCTTCCTCTCCTAACAACATACCCTTTTCCCATGCAGTAGTCCTTTCTGTATACAAATGCTTATGACCAAGTAATTTTTTTCCTCCAGACTAAACAACTCTAGTTTGCTCAATTTTTTTTTCTTATGTCATGTTTTATATGTTTTACTTTGTTCTTTATCTTTCTTGGACTCTATGGCATCTCCTGCCACTGGAACTCTGTTGTCCATAACATTAAATTATTTGAAGGCTCCCTGGAATGCTTTTTGGTCTGAGCTAACTAGCACACTCCTGCATTAGGGAAATGTTCAATCTACTTGTATAGATGTCACCTGAGGGTCCAGAGTATCACTGCAGAATGATTAGAAATCTATAAAACATGATTTGCAGGACACTTCTTATGTATCACGCCTATCCTTGTTGCTCACAGATCTCATCAGCAATAACTTTATTATATTTATTTTGGGATCACTGACTGAAAAAAAATACTGTTAAACATCATCAAGCCCAGTGCCAGTCCCTGTGGATCCCTGCTGGAAAGGCTGCCTTTTCAAGGTGATTTCTGAGTTGCAGCTACTGTTTGAGAACTGTTATTCAGCCACCTTAATTCAGTTACTATGTGCTTTACTAATACTGAATAGTGATAATTTTTGAATCAGAATTTCATGCAATAATGACTCAGATGTCTCATCTAAGTTTGTCTATTGCATCTATGTAGTTACATTTACCAACCAAATTCTTATGTAATCAAAGAATAAAACCAGGTTTATTTGACAGGATAGATTTTCCACAGAATTGCATTGACCAACACTAATTATATTCTTGTCTTCTAATTCTTTGTTTCTCAAATGTATTACATTTATCAAGACTGGTGTCAGGCTAACTAGAGTGTATCTGCCGATGTTATCTGAAATGACCTTCAGTTATTGGTGCACTTGCTGTCTTTAAAAGATTCCATAGCAGTCAAAGATTTATATATCAAGACGACAGACTATTTTTCAGCTAATCTCTTCTAGACTTTTGGAAGATACTTATCCAGCTCTTCTGATTTTCAAAGGTTTGTTTTTGTAGTAGATACTTTCTGATACAGTTATCAAGGGACTGGAACACACTCTATCATGACTTGATGCAGTAACTTTTCTGCCACTTCCCAAATGCAGGATAGACAAACCTTTTCTGCATCTTTATTAACAACTTTGCCATCCTGATCAATAGAGAACCTGTACTACTGCTTTTGTTCTTAATTTGCTTGAACATTTTCAGTATCCTGAGTCCTTGGAGGTGAGAATTTTCCTTTGTCTTATTTCCTTACTGGTTTTCTGTCTTTTACACCTTTTACCATGCTACTGTTTATTCCTCTCTTTTCCATCCGTGTGGTTTGATGAAAGATACCTTAAACTGCTTTTGTTTAACCACCAAACCAAGAAAGGCTGTTAGCCCATGTTATCTCGCTCAGCCAAGCCACAGGTTCTGGACAACTGAAAAATAGTTGTAATATTTTTTTCCAACCAGTTATGCCCATAGTTATGGAAGAAATAAATATGTAGTCACTCCAAGCTGGGGAGCATCTTCTTTTGGAGCTGCAAGTGTGTGGTCATGCGTTCAGTTCAGACTTGTTTCTGTGCTCCAGTAATTTTCAGATTGTGATTATTACTTCAGAGGTAACACACTTACATTATCACTTCCTTATCTAGAAAACAAATTTAGTATTTAATAAGTTGTTTTTTATTGGAAGATTATTGGGTAGAATATTTTAAAAACAGATGCAGTGAAATGCTGCTGTTGGTTTCACAAAAAGTCAGGCATACATTTCCCATCCTGAAGTGTGGGAAAGTGAAAGCTCGGTCACTGTGCAGTGGTGGAAGAGAGTATTGTTCATTCTAGTGGAAGGAAAGAAGAAGAAAATGGCAATTGAGATAAAGTCTCATGCGGTACTGATCTCTGGAGAATAAGTGTTTGGGTGGCTGGTGAGGCAGACAGGCAAAGGGGCAAATGAGGTTGAGCTGCACTAAAATGTCAGATATACCTGGAGAGGTCTTGAATCAGAATGGCACTTTTTGGCATTTTAGCTGCTCTTCTAGAAGCAATATTGTGGAAGGGGAAGAAATGAGAATGAAAATGCCTTTCAATAACACTTTGTTCCCTGCAATTATGTTTTTTCATACTACTCATGTTTTTTATCTGCCTTTCTGTATGCAAGTGGCATTTAAATAAATATTTTTAGTAGGGTGGATCAGAAGCTAGTATTAGGGATGCAATTAGATTACTTAATAAAACTGAAGTTCTAGCTTCCCTGTGCTTGGAAATGTTTGTTGAATTGGAAAAGAGTGTAGACCTCGGAAGCGGGATGTATCACAAAGGCAGTGAAGAAAGAAGAGTGCGAAGAAAATTGGCTAAACCCCTCAAGTTATAGATGATTGAGGCCCTTGCAACAGACTTCTGCTTCTTAATTTAAAGTAGCACAGATACATAGGAAGTTCCTGTTGCCAGTGCATAAAATAGGCTTCTTGTATGTGAAAGCAATCAGGCCTGTAACATCTATGTGTCTTCTCACCAAGCCATTTACTGGCAGGCTAAAGGTGTGGAAAATCATGACTCTCTTGTCCTTGAGATGCTTGGATGAGATGGTTGCCTTGGAAAGTGGGAATTTCATGGCACTGTTTCACAAGTCAACAATCTGAAAATTAGCAAATGAGCTCCCTCATCCTCCAAAGGCCTGTGAAGGTGAAGAAGGAAGGAGTAGTCCTTCGGCAGCTGGAAGGGCACAACACAGCCTTCTGCTGTGGAGCCCCTGTCCCACAGGCCACTTCTCAGTGCTGCTCTGTGACTCTTTCCACATGAACTGTCATGGGAAATGTCTGTCCTCCACAGGCACCAACTTGGCACCTTTTAGGAATTGTGGAAGGGCAGAGAATTGCCAACATTTAAGTAAGAAACTTTAAGTAAGAAACATTAAGTTCTGCATGCCCTCACACAGGAAAGCTGATGCGTGGTTCGCCTGAGCGCAAGCAGTTGTTGTGCCTGGACTGTATTCTGCTGGGACAGTGGCTCAGAGACAGCTTCTGAAAATCTGCAGGTGCTCCTTGCTGCTTTCAGACACATGGTAGTCATCGGCGAGACTCAAGTCAGCAAGTCTAGGTGTTCTGAATTTAGCATTTCCTATGTACATAATGATGTGTAGGAGAGCTTATCTGTCTTTGTCCTCTATATCCTGCTTTATTAACAGTATTGTGGTCATAGGGGAAAAAAAACAACTATGCATGATCAGCAAAATCCTTCCAAATGCAACTGCCTCCACCCTGATCCACAGTTTTACCACTGCATGAAGATTAAAGTTGACACAAGGATTCCGTTTTGCTTCTGTTTCTTCTAAAGGGTACCTTCTGGAAAATACTATTTTGACACGCATGTGAGAGCCTCAGTATTTGTCTTGTGCCGCTGTCACAAGAGCACACAGTAGAGATTTCCACACTAGTTTTAAATTAACAAACTAATATTGGAAGCAGTTTCTCTGCAGCAGCACAAGACTCAACATGGGCCACTTTACCCAGACAGTGACTGTTTCCACGGGAGAGCGTGTCCCTACTTGCCACAGCAGACAGACAGTTGTGATGCTGTCTGCCACTGACTCCTAGCAATTCCTTTTTACCTTATTGTGGTATCGTATTTGACAGAATTACAGAAATAAGGAAATTCTTTTGAAGCAAAAGAGTGAGCATACAGAAATTAAAATGGCCCTAAGTTCAGGGTCAATCAGTTAAGATCCAAATCTTATGCTTAATTGTACAAAATAACGTCACGCTTCTCTGTCAATGTATCAAGAAGTAGCTGGAAGCCTTGCTGATAATGAAGCTGAAATGCATAAGAAATACCTACTGCATGTGCTCTGTTTTGTTCTAGATTGTCTCTCTAGCTATTTTAAACCTCATTATAACTGGAAAATTACCTTGCATAACAGCATGTGCTGCAAGAACTGAAAGGGTTTGTGAATAGAAAATGGCAGTCAAGTTCCATTGCAATCAGCAGTGCTGTTTTTAGGACAGCTGAGTACTACTTCTCAAAGGTTTTCTATGGTTAAAATGTGATTGCTATCAGTGTGATGGTAGAAGC
>VYZW01032020.1:1421-14182 GCA_013401315.1 Balaeniceps rex
TTTGGGAATTTCAGGTGAATATGGGAGAGTGGAAATATTCTCACAGACCCACTGAGAACATTGAAAGCAAACTGAGTCATGTGGGGTCTCAATTTAAAAAGTAATTGGCAGTGAACGTGAAATGCACCCAAGTCTAGAGTCCACAGCTGCTGAATCCTGCTCAAGTACCACTTCTTCGGTGATCCCTGTGAGAAACGAATGAGCTAACAGAAACAAAGTGGATGCTAGATAAGACTAGCAGTGGGGAATGTATATTCTTATGTTACACAGTGCCCAATACACTTCTGCTACTATCGCAAAAGAACTAGCATGTCTCCAGGTTACTCCATTCAAAATAAAAACAAAATAGTGGAGGATGCTATTTTGCTTCAATACTGGTCAATATGTAAATAATTTCCATTTTCTTTTCTCATTATTTTTTTTCTGGTCAAGGATTAAGCAGGATTTAAGGATTTAATTTTATGATAACAAGAGTCTTTTTTCTGTTTTAGGATGAGTTTGTTACAGAATCCCTTTTTACTTATTATGATGGAAGATGGAGTTAGTAAGACAGCAACGGTGTGCAGAAAAAGAAGTATGCTTTTTCCTCAGAACTTACTGTCTAATGGGAAAGGAGTTCTTAGCAGGACTAAGGATAGCATAATGCATCATTTAGAAGCAATGAAAGCATTAGACTCCCTAAATCACATACCTGTGAAGCAATGCAGTACCACTGAGAAATGCATCTGGATACAAAAATCTGGGCTGATTCAATAGATGAAAACAAAACATTCCGTCAGTCCTGAACTGAAAGATGCAGTATATAGCCCTGCAACAGATTTCTTTCAGACAGTTTTTCATTTTGATTTGGTTTGAAAACTCTTGTAGAAATGCTAGGGATTCCCACAGGCAGAAATAAATACAGTGGGTCTTGGGTTTGGCTTGTAGGTTCAAGCTTAACAATAATTTTAATAGTAATAATCTGATGCCAAACTGTGGATCCACTAGAAAAATGCATAATCTTTTTTTGCGAAAATAGCTTAACTGATCTCTGGGCCTGCTTTGTAATTATCACGGCCAGTTAAAATTTTGCATTGCATTAAACTTCACCCTGCTGCAGCAGTACAGTCCAGGGGTCATTTTCAAGAAACCCCAGCATTTTCATAGTTGAAACACAGCTGTATTAGAGTCAATGTGTTTCCTTCCCACCCTAACTGGAAAATTCTGCCCCCCCAATCCCAAAAATATTTCAAATACCAGTGTGCTAATTGTAGCCTACTGCTGACTTTTTAATGGCTTCACTTCCATATTGCATCTTGCATCAACAGGGTCTCCAGACACTGTGCTGACTGAAGTCTCAATCCCGTATTCATATGAGTAATCTGCATTCATACAAGTAGTCACACTGACGTAAGTCATAGAATCCGGTGACGCTGATTAGATGTTTGTGTTACAGGGAAAGTTGCCTGTGGCATGGTCGAGACATGTTATGGTATGTATAGCATTAAGTCAAGAAAATTCTGTGAGGACTGGCAGTGTTTCAGACTCACCTTTTCAATGAGAAGTTCCTTTCTCTTGTCTTCACTAAGCCTCTGATGCAATGTTCTATTTGAGCGAGCGAGTACTAGCAGCATTTGATTCAAAATAATACAAAAGCAGAAGTACAAGGTTTTCATTCACCAATTGCTTCGTACATTACCAGTACAGCTAAGCATAGTTATTCCTGGCTTTTTATCATGTAAAGAGTGACATATATCTAGAAGGAGGAGGACTCAAATGTTGATGCATAAAAGCCTGTGTAGGAACTTCCTCATTAAGATAAATTTCACCTAGAATTATTGCAGAGAATTCTGAAATTACAAATCTGAGTGGTTATGAAGAAATATTTCATGGACATTTTATTTTTCTTTTCCTAATGAAAACCCTCACGAGTTTTGCACTCCTGAAGATTCATCAAGAAAACTTTAAAATATAACAATTGAGGTGTTTACATTCTGATGCAAAAAATTTTCTGATTTTTAGCACATCATTTTGAGAAGTGTGGAGGGTTTTGTTAAGTATTTTGTTATTAAATGGATTTTCTTTTTTTCAGTCCCATAAAATGACAGAAAGAGAGAAAATTTTCCATCTGTAAGTGTATCTTCATTTAACAAATGGGTCAATGATTTAGATGTCATTGCTGACAGGCATTGACTGTTATTGATGGAAACAACTAGTAATTTACTGTTATCACCTCCACGTAAGAAAGAATACCCTTTAAGTGTGTGCTTTCAGAACATGTCTGTTGTGTGCAATGCTCTCTCTGTGCCCACGGAAGGTCCACAGCTATCAATAAACTGCGTTCCTAAGTGGCTGAGAAGACTGTCATGCATGATTCTGTGCATGATACTTGTGTGGTTTGATTTCCTTTCTGAGGAGATTTCCGCAGAAAAAGATCCATGCATATGGTGACCATGTAGTCTTGCAAAGAAAAGATGTTAAGGATTATGCAAATCCCACATAGCTTCTGCTCAGCAAAGCTGCCTACCCCGTTTGTGTAAAATTAGGGTGGATTTGCTTCCCGTTGCTACCTCATACAGGGTGGAACCAACATCCCTCTTTAGCTCTTGAAATCATAAGGTTGCTGCTTTTGTATCATCACTTTCTGGGGATATGACGTCTTGTAGTCATGACGTGTCACAAGAAATATTTTTTGTAGAGGTGGAGGAATTGGTGCTTTTCTTCTTTGTATTTTGCTAACCAAACCAAACTATTAGAAAATAATTGATTGAGCCGGAACTGAAGCAGACGCTTTCTGTGTCTTTCAAGAAAATGTGAACCTCCCAAATTACATCCATATTTTGGCATTAAATGGAATATATATTTTGGATTACAGTATGACTTTACCCTGCACTTTCCTTTTGTTCTAAGGATATTTTGAAACAAAGGGTAGTGTTTTGAAATAAAAATACATTGAAATTTCATTACTTCATTTTTTCATTAGCATGGCTAAATGAAATATTTTGGTATTTCTGGACTGGATCTTGTAATTTTGAAAATATTTTCCTCTGGTGAATCTGATAAATATTCTGGGAAAAAAAAATTGTGGATAGTTATTCCTTCTACTCATCTCCATTCAAAATCATAAGGTTCAAATTTTAAACACTTGCAAATTATCATGTCACTGGGATATGATAACTGAATAGTAGATTAATACTCATAATCCTTTGTCGGAGAAATAATGTGTGTCTATTGGCATATCATTTTCTAATGCAGGACTTAAGATCATAAAAAAAAATAAGTAATAGGAACAATTAAATGGGAAAAATAATGGAAAATTAAAAGTGTTTGAGAAAAGAGATTTTCAGTGAAAACTTGGCCAGCTTTCAGGAGGAAAATTTTAGCAAATATAGTCATTTGAGCTAGCTTTAATTTCAGATATGAAGAGCAGTGAGGGGCAGAGGCCCAAGCTGGACTTTTGCTTGCCTACTGCTCTAGGTTACATTATTCTAATCATTACTGAGAGCTGTTTGCACTGCTGACTAGCTGCTATTAGCTCATAAAATGTCCAGGCAAGGTATGCCTCTGAATGTTGCCCGTCACCTCCTTGTGCAGCATAGCCATGGTCAAAGGAAATGTTGTTGTTTGGGTACTGCTGAAGAAAAATCAGAGAAACATAGTCACAAGAAGTATCAGTGAACACACTGATAAACAGTGCATTACAATGGATGTGGCACTGTTAGTATGTGAGAATTGGGGTTTATTTTTAACTTTCCCACTCTCATCCGTTGTATGAACTTCAGCCCTGCATTCTTCTTCTCCAAGTTTGATCAAGAACTACTTGTGTCTGCTTACTCTGTGGATGCCTCCTCTTTTGGACCGTGACATCTTTTCGGATTTCCGGAAGCTACTGTCATTTCAATAATATTAAAAACTTTCATTATTACTCTTTTGTCATACTTCAGCCCTTCACACTTCAGAAGCCCTTAGGTTTCTCATGGTAACTTAGGGCCCTGACCCAATGCGGAAAGGGAAGAGTCAAATCAATATCATTGAATCTTCAGGGTCCATTGCAAACAAGTCTGGACAATAACAATAGTATTTTATGGTTTACAGGCTCTGGGTATATCCTGGTTGAAATCTGTAGTTTCCCCTTGGCCTCCACATTTATACTGACATATCAGATGAATGGAACTCGGCCTATCTTCTTTCCAAGGATTCGGTTCTAAGTCCCGGCCAAGGACAGGCATAATTTCAGAAAGTTGTTAGTTATGCTCTTTTGCATTTTAGCTGTGTTTCAGGTGCTTGTGTAGACCTGAAATTGGTCATTGCGCTGTCTTTGATGCATTTGCTCTCATAATTCTTCTGCGGGGTAAATGTCTGTTGTTAATTTCCATTCTGCAAAAGCTGAGGGACAAAGAGGTGGCAGGAGATTGTGGAGGATCTGGGTTTTGCACCCAATCTTTGGTAGCTCTGTAGTTCCCAGGCCTTTATAGCTGTGGGTCCAGTAGTCCTTCTTTGGACAAAGCACCCATTTTTCTTATTAATAGTGTTGAGGGAACTTGAACTGAGACAGGACTCGAGGAACTGGCACAATAACCCTAAATCCTGCCCAAGCAAACTAAGAAATGTCATTGTGGGAAAAATGTTATGAAAGCAATTACTCTACCTGCTCATTAAGTGCGTGTGTGTGGGAAGCTAGGGCAGGCAGTAGGGCTGGGTGTGACAGGAGGCCGCCAGAAGAGACATGCATGGCCAATGGCAGCAGAGAGGGGAAAAGCAGGTGCAGCCCTAAAGGCTCCGAGATGTGACTCTGGCACACCTGAGAGGGAGGCAATCTTGAAAGGAGTGAGAGAAGAGAGTTAATATCAAGCAATATTGGCAGGCAATTCACCCCGAGGGCCAAGCACGCAGCAAAGGAGATGGGGGTGGCACAGACATGTTTCTTCTTCTTATCTCTCTGCCCCTTGCCTTCCACCCCCACCCCATACACTTACTGCATATTACAAGGTGTAAACAAATCCATTTAGGCTGGAAAGTATATCTTTTTTTTTGTCCATCCTGAAATTTTGTTGGTCTTGGTTCTTTTTTTTAATGGTAGCAAGGAAGAAAAGCTCATGTTCAGGAACATTTGGCACACTTTAAAATGTTTTTTTAAAACTTTTTTTATTTGTGGAAAGCTCCTCCAAACTAATAAAAGCCATGACCTCCTCAAGGGACTTTCATTAACACCCTTTTACCTTTACTGTACCACTTTATAATATCCTCTCCCCAGAATTTTCAGAATAATTTAGGGCCCTGACCCAAAGCCAGTGGGAAGAGTCATATCAGCTTCAGTGAATTAGGTCCTTAGAGTCCTTTGCACAGCTGCCAACTCACTAAAAAGGGTGTAATATGCAGGCTAATAAGCTACTTAAAAAACATAATGCGAGCATAATTCTCCACTTCATTACATTGGTTTTACATGGCACTAAAGCCAACAGAGTTACCCTGGTGGAAAACCAGGGTCACAGAATGGAGGCTTGCCCCCTGTATTAGCCTTCTAAAACTGGTTTCAAAGATTAGAGGCAGTTAGTCCGTATCGTATACTAGTGTTGGGCCTGATCCAAAGCTCACTGCACTCAACTGGAGTTGTTCCATCAGGCCCTAGGGATATATATGTCTATGTGCGCAGATGTGTATATGTCTCTGTGTCAATCTATCTGTGTAATTTATCTATTTTTACCACGCTCATTGCTGGAGTGACTAAGAGCCTGGGTGACTGAGGTTAAGCAATATGTAAAGTCCCCAAAGCCTTGATCTAATATATACTTGCTGATCCTGTAATATAAAAATAAATGTAGGTTAGTGTATGATCTGTGGGACATATACAGTCAAGCATGCAGAACACACAGAAAGAGCAGGGCTGTTTCCCATCCAGTTGGACAGGTTATGCCATTGGCAGGACATAGCAAGCTGCTGCCAAAAAGGCATCACCCATTTTTTAATTCTCAGACTCTGTTTTTATATGCTGCTGATGGATATCGGATGAATTGCGCATTGTAAATCAATAATACTTCATCTTCAGATTAATGAGGAACTAAAACTGTTTCTAATAAATGTTTAAATGCTTAACATTTTTTAGAAACCAAGCCTTTTATGAGGAATCCTTTTTTTTTTTCTGTCAGGCAAGAATGGTATAAAAACATTTGGGAAAACCTTGTGAATTGTTGAAAAGTACAAGAGTAAGTGGACGGGCATGTATTCTAGCTCTTTGCTTTATAATTTCAACTGCATAGAACCATGTTGTGCAGACAACAGAATCATAACAGTCAGTACCTAAGATGCAGTATCTGTTTTGATGAAAATGAATGCCCTTAAGAAAAGCAATCATATATTAAGTAGTAGTGCTGTACCATAGCTGTGATGTTATTACTCTGCTTCAGATTGTGTCCTACTGAAAAAGATCTGGGGAAACTGCAAAGGGGAAAAAAGTTTTCATAGTGTGCCTCTTGGTAGTTGCTGAGGCTGAAGTTTTGCTCATGAAAAAAAAAGGGTGTCAACTTATTGGGGTTTTTTGTAGTTTTGTATTTAGGAATTCTTTCTGTGAAGTAATGAAAGTTGAGGGTGAGAGATGGACTTAAAATGAATGGGGCAGAAACAATTCATTTTTATAAAGAACAAATATTTTCTCTCCAGAGGATCTATGTGAAGTGAAATTGTATGTCAGAAGTAGCAAAGCAATGCAGTGGTCAGTAAACTGCAAACCGTTGCTGTTCATCAAACAAAGAAAAGCACTGAAATGTTCTTAGAATTTCCTCTTTACTGTGTGAGAAATGAAAATAGCCCAAAATAATGTGGTGGGCGAACTGTATACACCGGGCAATAAACTAAACTTCCTGTCTCTAACAAAAGGCTTCTCTTTATAAAGTGCCAGCACTTTTAACTGCAAAACATTGGCATCCAATTCTCCTTTAGCTCTTTAAGAATGTCTTCTGAGAAGTTTGTAGCTTGGCATTTAAATTTTTTGATTTTTTTTAGAAACATAAGCTGCTGACAGATGAAGAGAATAAGCTGTGCTGTTTGGAGCCCTGGATTCCAAACATTTTGGAGAGCAAACCACTGTCAACCTCTGATCCATCTTGCAGGCCCCCTGCACAACTGCATAGAAATGAATTTATATATTTTACTCTTTCATGAGCTTTTGTGGGCTGATTACAGAACTACTCAAGCATTAGTATTTCATAGTTCGAGCTATATCAGCTTGGAGCTATATCAGCTTGGAGGTTCTTTTTTCCCCTTCCTGATGACACAAATAATTCATATCTTTCTGTCAATCTTGCAAACAATCATGTTTAGATACTAACGGATTCTAGTGTCTCTTATTGGAAAAAAACATTGTATCTCTTCCATCAGTTGCCTATCAGCTGACAGGGCTATATCCTTTACCTCAATGGTAGACAGGCCTTTTTTCCTGAAGAAAAATAGAATTTATTCTCATTTAGGGTTGTAGATTTGTATACTCATGATTGTACATGTAATTTTCCCTCAAATGGTTATTCTGTTTTCCTGAAATAGTATGGGAGACAGATGTATACTGCTGAAGACTGAAGTCTGTCTGTTCCAGTAATGATCAAAAAGTTTAGTCCATCATCTCACAGTGATGGTTTTGGAGGTGCTGACACCTGTTTTCTGCAGACAGCACAAAAATCTACCAGTTTTTATCAGAGGTGACAAGGACTACTAGTCTTATGGAATCAAAGGGGCAATCTAGATTTGTACACAGGCCTAACTTGGATAGACATGAACTATGTGTGGAGTTTTGGTTCACTATCTTCAAGAGATGCACTGAGCTGAATTAAACCCTAAACTGGCAAACAAAGAGTTGTCAGGAGCCACTGGGGAGGGGCAGAAGGGCTCAGACAGTGGAGAGTGGCAACACCTGGAGCAGCTAAGTTTCAATAGGCACACCTGCAGAGGAGTTAGCTTTTGTCTCCTGGAAAAGTGTCTTTGGAGCTGCTCTTCTAAGAGAAGGTTTGCGTTGTGTTTTAGGAACAAGTTTGGTGCAGAAAAGAGGCCTGTTCTGGGTTAGTAGTCTTCAGCTTGATATTTTATTGAAGAACTAAGTTGTTTTAAGATGCATCTATGCGAGGCTACAGTTTCCATGGCTGGTATACATGGAAAACGTCTTGTAGTTTCACTGACCTGTGGGGGAGAGAAATAGAAAGCATGTATGAATTGTGCCTGGAGTTGCTGAGGTTTAATTATTTTGTGGTTATGTGTGGTGTTTGGGGTTTTTTTTCTTCCTTGTGTGGTTTGCACTTAAGTTGATACCTAGAAATTGTAGGGTTATGGGTTATGTGCTGGCTGGAGGGCTGAGTTGCAAAGAGGCAGACTAGGGTAGACCTGGAGCAGTGGCTAGCAGCAGGCTGAGATCAGCTTGGTCTCTAACTGCAAAGAGTTGGTCTTCTGTACCTTCTCCAAAGCTTGGGTTGCTCACACTATAGGTGCTGGGCTTGGGCTGACTTTCTGGAGTCAGGGACTCCTCGTGTCCCTGACTTCTTAACAGGATCTGCATTCTCCTGAGAGGGACCCCATGAGCATTATGAGCAGATCTGCAAAGACTCTACATACAGGCTGGTGAGGTCAAAGTATTGCTACGTGGTTGTGCTGGTGCAGTGTGCATGATGAATCCAGGTAAATAACCTTGATAATAATGCTTAAATGTTAACAGGCTTTTTGCTTACTTTAAAGCAGATATTGGGGTCTTGTTGCAAAAGTGTGAAACAGGTGCTTAATGAGTGCTTAATTCCCATGTGCTCCAGGAAAGAAATTGTATTAAGAAGAACATGTTGCCCTGCTGTGTTTATCTAACTTGCTCATCTTCGCTTCTTTTTTGTTATTTTCCCTTTGTGTTATTCCTGTGTAGCTGTTATGAGGAGGGAAGATTTCCCTGTGTTCCCTCATCTGTGTCTGTGAAGGAGTTACACAGGTGTTTGAACAAGGGATTGTCATTGCTTTAAGGGGAGGGGGAGGCTCAGAAATGTATTTTCCTTCCCATATTAGAGACTAAGCATGAGGGTAGAAACCCAGTGGGAGCTGCCAACCCTCTTGGAGGTAAGAACAGGCCAACATGTTATTTCTGCAAGAAGCAGCAGGTCCCACTGAGTTTGGAGCTGGTGGGAGTGAAAGTGTTCTCCTGAGCCACTAGTTCCTCTCTGATGTCCTTGGGTCTGCTGTCAAAAATAGTGATGTCTTTGGCCCTTGTGTCACAGGCTGCTGATCATGCCCTCAGGGATGCAAGGCTTCAACTGTCTTGCAGGCCTGCCCCAATCAATTCACTAGGTGTGGCACCTCAGCAATGCAAGGCCCTAAATGAGGGTGCCGCAGGCTTTTCACTGGTTTGTGAGTCTGGGTGTTTTGTTTGTGCACTGTGTCCATCCTTCGAGTACACGTGCTGTGTACCGAGTTGTTGGGCATGCTTGTAGCAGGGAAAAGGCGTGGTACTTGGGGCACTGGGGAGGCAGCATCTCCTGCCTTTGCTGGGAGTGGAAGAGTTGTTTGTTTCCTTGTATCCGTGAAGTCCAGCGCTTTGAAATTGTGTGGATGGCGTATGCAGCTATATACTGAAGAAGGAATACTTCACTTCCCTATGCAACTGTGTTTCTTCAGACACTATTTAAGGCACCCAATTTTGACCTCCCATACACTCATGTTAGTTGACACTGGTGATAGTCACTCTTTACTCACACATGTGAGACCAGGTTCAGCTGCAATCTCTTGGTTTAACAGCAAAAAAGACTATCCAGCAGCATTCCTGCTCAACTGAAATCTTCACAGAGATTCATATGTTTGGCTCAGCATGCCTTGACGTTAATCTGCTGTTGGAATATCTATGGGAAAGAACAGCCAAGTGACTGAAGAATATAAGAAATCTTAGTTTGTCTGGCACAGACTAGCCTGCCACCATAAAAGATGAAAATACAAGAGAGAAGGTAGGAGGAGTCCACTCAGCTGTTTCAGTTTTCAACATGCAGTCTGGGCTGGCTTCCTTCTGGTTATCAGGGAAAGCTAAGAAACGTAAAACAGTGTTGCTACTCTGTGAAACAGACTTTAAAACAAGCTAGGTCAACCAATCAACCTATGGGTCAGTTGTGAAGGAAGTTAATGTGTGTATTAATGATAAAGAGATAGCATTAATATAGTTTCAAAGTGCTTCATATTTAAATGTGGCTCCAAGTTTGTTGTGCTTATAACAGGACAAATATAACTAAGGTGGGGCTGAGCACAAGAGCTGGATTCCAGCCTATTTTAGGAAGCCAAAATAAACACTTCAACAAATACAACATTTCACATAGGCTTTTGTGCTAATTATCTACAGTTTCTGATGCTGGCTTTTAAAAGGGTGGGGGGAAGACAGTGAAATATCCAGAAAGCATACTGATGGGAATACTGCGGGCTTTATCCTGATCCTGATCTTGCTGTGTGAATCATGTCTGACTCTTTAGAAGTTCAGGGTGAGGGTTGCCTGGCCTTTCTCACTGGGCTATATTAGGACTTGAATTTTTTAAAAGTGAAACGCCAGAAGTCACTGGGTGGATGCTAAAGTGAGGATCTGGTTGTCAGGCTTCTCACTGCTAGTTGCTCTGCTGCGTGATTTAGAGCAAGTCTCTGTGCCTCTGTTTCCCACTTGCCTTTTGTCCCGGGACTGCCAGCTCTTTACTATTTATTTGCCTTGCAGTCCTGTCTGTGGGCTAGTCTCTTCAAATTTGCTCCACATTTGCTTTATCCCTCGCTCTCTGTTACTTAGCTTACCTTTTTCTAACTCCACATATTCTATTTTTGTGTAATGAACTCTGTCTGTGGGCCCAGCCTTGGCATTCTTGTTTGCTTAGACTGTAAACTCTTTGGAGCAGATTGGTTTGCCCACTGCCTTTGTTTTATCTTATTTCTTGTAATAAATATTATCGCTAATAATGAGGGATGATTGTTACCTCAAACAGCTTTTTCTTTTTAAAAAAAACCCTGTAGCGTAATCCCATACTTTACTGTCGTTGATGACAGCACTTAAAGGTTTAGGACTTGCATCTTTGAAGCTTTTATAATGTCTTGTGCAGCAAGGCTCTAGTTGTCTTTGGAGTCTCAAGGTGCTACTGTTATACTACTAATAAAGTGCTTATAAAACAAAAATGTTTAAAGCTACTTTCTGTTCTTGGTATGTTGTCTCCTAAAAAAAACCCCTCTCTGTTTCTGCTTGTTTTTTGTGGCAGTAAAAGCTCACTGTTGTGTGTTAAGCTCTGTAGAGACACTTTAATTACTGTGCATCTGAATGGCTGTCACATTAGGAGTTAAAGGTCTCTATTTCAAGGAAAGAAGCATTTTTATGTTTCTAATATAAATGAGTATGCTTCAGCCCTTTTACCAAATTCAAACTGCATGGAAGGGTATTTTATAATAGACTAAGAAGGCAATATAAAATTAAGTAAAGCTGGGTCTGGTGCCTAAAAATATTTGGCAGAATTCCCTGGAAAGCCACATTTGAACACTTTTAATATATATTACAAGGCAGACAAGAATAATTATCTTCTCTTGAAGTTCCCCAAGTGAGAGAAGTGTATTGTAATGTCCTTTGAAAGAAAATAATATAAGTTGCCAAATGATTATATTGTGGAATTCTTCCCCACCCCCTGTCTCTCTCACCCATCTGATTGTATGCAAGAGAAGAAGAGTATGGTACAATTGAAGCTGCTGTTCTTACATTGCTTTTTAAAAGACAAAACTTAACACCTTGTAGATGTACATGTTAATGTACAGGGTGGTCCTTGCAAAAAAAGAACTAAGGCAAGTATTTCTAAATGACTAAAGCATAGCACAGTTAAAGATGAAGCATCTCTTCCTTACAGTTTTATGTTGTGAATTCTTGGGAAAATTCAAGTAATGTTATTCTGATTATTTTTTTAATCTGCCCTTTTACATGCAGTTTTCAAAACCAGGGATATAAAAGCCTTTCTGATTTGCCTCTTTAACTACTATTAAAATGAACAGCAAAGTCAGCATTAGGGGCTGAGACAAAATAGGGTTAAATGAACCTGTAGCAATCATTGGTATTTTAAAGGGACCTTGGTAAATGCCCAGCTCCCTCAAAATTTAAGTTGTCCCCATGAAAATCCCTATAGAGATAGATAAAGGGAAGGACATGCCTTTAGATGAGAAAGAGAGCCTTCCTAAAACATGGGATCCTTTCAGAGTCGGTAGCAAGACTCTCTTAGTGCCAGGTATCATGGCTTTTATTTTCTTTTCAGTCTCATTGTGCCTGTTAATAGATAGTTAGAAGGAAGGGCAGTTGTGCCAGCATCGTCCTGTGGAGTTTATCTTGTCCATCATAGTCTGGTGATGGGGGGTGTAAAGGTAGCCAGAGTAAATGGACCAAAATGTGATTCCTGGAAACTGAGTTAGATGCAAACTTCACAGTTAATTTCAGTGTGTTTGGGCTCAAATCTATGGTGCATGAGGAAAACCTGAGTCCTGATACTGAATTCCTAGAGGGAAAGAGAACCATGGGCTCATGAAATCAACATGGGGATAGAGAGGCTGAGGGAGAGGCCAAATTCTCTGCTATTGTAGGCTGGAATTGCTGTTACTTGGATAAGAAAAGTTCCTTCTGATTTACACCAGCCAAGAAAGGTCCTGCAGGGTCTTGAGAGCGCTGCAGATATATGATCCTGCAAGTGAAGAAAGAAAACTAGGAATATGTGGAGGGACAGTGAGAGATGGTTTGGCAACAGGATTTAAAGACAGAAACGGGGTGGGAGGCAAAGCTGTGA
>VYZW01032022.1:2505-49761 GCA_013401315.1 Balaeniceps rex
CAGGTCGTGTATGCCAAAAACAATTAAAAACAACAAGAATTTAATACCCAAAAAAAAAAAAAAGAAGGAAAAAAAAAGGAAGAAAGCTAATGGTTTTAAGAAGGTCGAAACAAACAGCTGATGAAGACTATCACATTACACCCAGAGGAGTCAATCCTCAGATACAGCTGACCCATTGGATTCATAATGATTTACACCCATTGAATATATGCCCCACCTTGGAATGACAAGGGTAATACAATTTTCTCTTTCAAGCATTTTCATGTATTCCCCACATCCCAAAGAATTATGGTGAACTTTTTGATGAAAGCAAAAACCACAGGTTATGAGCTATATAACAATGAATTTTTTCTCACCTCTTTTGAAAACTTCGTAACGGATAGAAAATCCTGCTCCATGTGTCTCATAGTCGGAAACAAATTTAATAAAAAGATATGGTCCTGAAGACACTAAAGGAGGGGGAGCAATTTTTCCACAGTACTTTCCCCATAAGCGTCCTTCAGCATTATCTCCATCAATCACTTCAACATAATCATACCTGGTAGATAAATGGAAGGAAGAAACTTTTAACTTCCAGGAAAGAAGAAGACCTAATTAATTTAGAAACCATAACACAACATAGATAATCAAGAAAAATGCTAGCTTGCTTGGAAAATGCATTATGCTGAAAGATGTAAGCAAAATGAAATAATTAAAATGGACTACATTATGTCTGTAGACATCATCTGGCAACATGGAACTATTAGGAAGAATGGTGTCCATTATGCTTGCAGACAATGTCAGCTAAAGTAACCAATTAACAAAAAAAAAGGAAATCTCATGAGCACAATTCTGTATTATTAAATTGTGTTCCTTTGTCTGTGTAGTGTTGTTATCAATACATAATGCATAGCATTCTTTTCAAACTGTGAAGTTCTGTTATGAATTCAAAAATGTCTTTTTGGCTGGAGCTCTTTACGAACAATACTTTGATTTCCATATGCTGTCCTCCAAACATATGTCCACAGAATAATAAATAAATCCCTAAACATTAGATTTTGTTCAAAACTCCACCATGTTTCAGATCAGTGGTAGAAAAATCTGTTATTTTCCTTGCTAGCTGGACAAATAGTTTGGAGCAATTCACAAAATCCACACGTCAGTCACGACACTTGTTTTTTCTCAGACAAAACTTGTTTCACTACAAATCATCTTTGCTTAGGTATTTGAATCAAGAAGTGCACGTTATAATATTCGTACTTGTACAGCATGTGATTACTGAACAGGCTGGGCTAAATCCGCCCCTGGTTACTTGCTTGATTCCTAAGGACTCGATAAGACAAATTATATTACACGCAATAATGATTGGTGGTAAAAGTTTGCCTGGGAGCAACAGTTGTGTTAGGGTTCCTCAGCCCTGTCACCAGGGCGGCTAATATGTAGGGCTTGGTCTGACGGATTTGGTTTCAGAGGACTGAGGAGAGCCCAGCGGCTTGGTGCACTGAGCCAGCTGAGAGAATACAAATGAGAATAAAAGTCACAGAGAGGCAGAAGCTGCAGGTGCGGAGACAGGTCTGATTTTAAGTTTTATTAGCAGATGATTTCACTCAACCCTGGACGGGAAGGAGGAGCAGACACAATTTGTAGAATCAGTTTAATCTTTTCCTAAAAGGTGGTGGCATTTGGAGCCTGGGTTGTGCTCTGGGCCTCTTTCGGACTGCAGCGAAAGGCTTTTCTCTGCCCCTGTGTCTTTGTGTCTCAGCTGTGCTGCCGTTTTATTTAACAAGTTGCTGTTAGC
The DNA here is from genome assembly GCA_013401315.1 of Balaeniceps rex. NCBI lineage: Eukaryota > Metazoa > Chordata > Aves > Pelecaniformes > Balaenicipitidae > Balaeniceps > Balaeniceps rex. The sequence goes on from VYZW01032022.1 coordinate 4,283, forward strand.
CAGACAATCTCATTTACTTTTCATTATCCTACTATGACTGACATTAAAATGTTGCCATTAATTTGTTTAGACCTTTATTCTACTGCTATATTCACTGAAATGTTCCGGGCATATTAATATACAAGGAAGAGCTAAAAATGACAGGACAATAAAGTGTGTCTGACATTTTTAAAGAGATCAAAGGAAAAAAATGTCTTCATGATGACCAATGTCATTTTTAACAACTCTGCTCCAAACTGTCCAGGGCACATTACTTATGTTTACATGAAGCCCCATGAGACAACGGCAAAGATGATATCACTAGTTAAAGTGGACGGCTTAAGGCTCCTTAAATCGAAAATGACATTACCTCATCAGTTAAAATTGTGTGCCAGCTTTGGTGTATATCAAGTAGAAAATAAAGCTGACACTGATGGAACTGTAAGCATTAACATATGTGAAATATTGTGTTAACTGCATTTCCTCTTATGTATTTGATTTTTCTAGTAGCAATTGCTCTGCTAGTTAGCTTCGCTGTCCCATTTCAGATTGGTGGAAATACAAAGTGGAAATGTTCATTTCTGAGATAATTTTACAACTACTTTAAGTAGCCTGCATTTTTTTAAATTAGACTTCTGTTCTTTCTATAATTTCTATATGATATATTTATAACAGGATTTGAAAGTTGGGAGGAGAGTTGTAAAAACACTTCAGAATTGTTTTTCTTTGGTTTGTTTTTTTTTTTTCCCCTTTAGAAATGTCCTTAAGAATACCAGCTTTAGGTTCCCTGCAAAACCTATTGGAAGTACTCAGGAATGCAGGCTGCTAGTTTTTATACTTTAGGGAAAAAATGAATGTCGAGAATTTTTAACAAGACAACCTTTCTCCGAATAATTAACTGCTTGTTAAAAAGAAAGAGTAACCACATAAAACCACAGCATCTGAGTGACAGTCTTTGCTCTTCTCTCCATGATGACATTATTTCACCAGTTTCCCAGGCACCATTCATTGCTTAAGGCTCATCACTAGGTAATTTTTCATATGAGTATCAAGAAGCCTATTTCTGAGTTATTAAATGATATGAAAAATTTTAACTAAAAATGCTAAGCAAATTTTTACATGCTTTTTTACTTCACGTATAAAGAAGAAAAAAAAACCCAAAAGGTTTGAGTTCAGTATTTTTATTCTGCTACACATTAAAAATAAACAATCTTCTATAGTCTTATTGAGTCTTTTGTATACAGCCAAGAAAATAATGAACCTGGAAGTACCAATTTTGCTATTATATGAAGTAAATTAGGCAAAAAAAATCAAATTAAATTCTATCACTCTCCTACGTTTTCTCCTTTATAGCGATAGCCTGCCCACACCTTTCCATTGTCCCTTATAGTGACAGAATTGTAATTTATGGTGCTCTTTCTGGCTGCTGTGCAATTGTAAATGACACAATTTGGTTACTAAAAGGCTGTCTTCTAATGGATTTTGCAAGTTACAGGTCATGCAGCCCTGTGGAGGACTGGAGGATTTTTCAGTTTTTTTCTTTTGCTTTGAAAAATTACTGACAGACAGAAAAGAAGTTTAGCTGTAAGACAATAGGTACAAAATACGGTTTGAAAAGGGGAAACTTTAAAGATCAGCCCTACAACCTTCATATTCTAACGATCATGTCTTTCACTTGGCAGCTAACAAATGGATTTGGATTCTCCACACTGGCAGCAACATCTGATATCTGGGCTGCTCTAAGTGAGGATCTATATCATTTTTTTCTTAGGGAAATGAAATTACTCTGGATTTTACCAGTTTATAATTGGAAACCAATGTCCTGCTGTCATTTTTGCACTTTTCAAAATCCTACCAGAGACCATAGTGTATCACAAACAACTGTTCTTGTAAATAGGAGAAAGTACAGTCACAACTTGAAAATGGAGTTGGTGCCAAGGAAGCTCAGAAAGCAGCTTGCATCTCCCTCTGGACTTGGTAGCAGTTCTTCTCCATAAGTTTGTCAGGAGAAGATGCTGTGCCAGGGATGCAGTTGGCACATTGGCAACCCTGTGAGGAGACTGAATTTGTCACCTCCGCAGTGCCCAGACAGTCTTGGCGTGCAGCCCAGAATACTGAGTTTGCAAATTTGGATTTCCCACTTGGCAATTCTTCACTCAGTTACTGCTGCCAATGGTGTGGCAAATATTTCTTGTAATGTTATAGTCCTTTAGGGTTTATGGCACAGAGATGTAAATATAAACACGGTGCTAACCATTGAGCGTAGTTTCAGGTGAAAGACTAGAGCACGAGTTCATGTGCGAAAACAGGAGATGCCTGCCCAGAAGAGGGGGTAATCAGCGGATATGTTAATGGAGCCACTGTGCCACGATGCAAAAAGCATTCCCTTTTGGCTTGTCTGGGTCTTTCTGGATATCTAATTTTTGCTTGCTTTCTGTTTTCACCCTCTGCGGTGTGCAAAGACTGTGCATGGCTCTGGGGTGGGAGCCTGCTAAAATGCACTGCAGAGCTCGCACACTCCGCCTGCTCCTCCCAGCCAGGGCCTGAACATGCCATTGCTAGACGGTCCTAATTTTATGGTTCAGTAAAACAATGTCTGGGACAGATTCCCATTGGAAAGATGAGGGAATCTTGAATTCCTCTACAAATTCTTGAAGGAATTGCAAAAAACTTGCTCTTTTTTTGGAAAGTGTAAGTTACGGGTTCGAGGAAAAGGCCAAGCAATACCTATAAAATGAGCACTGGGCAATGAAAAACATAAACAGCTGCAGAATACAGATTTTGGTGAATTTTTTATTTCCAGTTTCTACTAGGTGATAACAGTGCTTACGTCTGGTTTCAGTTCTGAACATGCTGGCGACCCCTGAAGTGCACCAGAGCACCTTGTACTGCAGAAAGTGAAGTGAAAGTGCTGGAAAGCCCTGCCTGCTGCTGAAGCCAGCCACTCTGCCAAGCTACGCGTCGCTTCTACACATTTTCCTATTATTAGGGCAGTGAGATCTTATGCCTTTTGCCTAAAAAATTCCTTCCCAAGACATATGCAGAACTCAGCTTAAATCTAAGTATCTGCCATTTTACCTTATGAAACAATCAGTGAAGCCTATACAACTACAATTTACATCTGAATATGCCATATTTTTCTGCAGCCTACTATGATATGCACCTATAGGGTGGTTATGAGTATTTCGATTATTCACCTGTTAGAATGAAAAGATTTGCCACCTCTCTGTTTCTTTTATCACTACGATTCCACTTCCACCAAGCTGCTAAATCTCTCCCTGACAAGAATTATCCACCCTGGTCAGACTATCTTTAGTTCTGAGAATATGCTTCTTAGTATGTGTCTTTCTTTTGCCTTTATTTTATAAGGATTTTTTTTAATTGCTCGCAAGGCTCCATTTTAGCTGAACAGAAGGCTTTGCAAGAGAAAATCTAAATAAAGAGTTTCAAGTTGTTCTGCACCATGGATTTGTGCCCCATTAGTGACTGAGGGTTAGCGGTGTGGGATTTACTGCAGTGCTTGTGGCACAAGGCAATCTGTATCCCAGAGCTAAAAGCTTAAGAACTGCAGGCACTCGAGGGACACCAACCTTAATCCCAGTTTATTAGCAACCTGAAAAAGAAGTACATGCTGTTAAAAATAAAAAATTAAGCACAGCCCCAAACGGGCTGTTTTTCTGCCTGTAACCACAGCGTCTGTCGGGTTGCTCTCCATCCCAGCCTCTGTGCAGCCTGACTGCTCTCCGGGGCCTCCTGTGCCCCACCCCGGCAAGGTGACCTGTCTAATGGGTGTTGGAGGGGCAGCCCCCTCCTGTGGAGACACATCAGCCTTCCCTGGCAGCTCAATGCAGGTATCCACACGGAGGGGATATAACTCCTCATGCATGGGCCTCAAAACACACCTTGATGCGAAGGTGAAAGTAGTACATGGTCCTCAGAGGATCCTGGGTGACCGCTGAGGCTGCAGCCAGCCACCGGGCCTAAGCAAGGCACGGGTACTCCCTGAGCACCGGGAGGCACGGCAACTGCAGGGAACTGTGGGGTTTTCTTGCCTTTTTAGCCCCTTCCCGGTGTGCTTGGTGCCATGGGGTCCTGCATGGTGCATTCCTGCCTGGCTGCTCGCTCCCATCACACACCGCACTCTTCTCAACGGAGAAGTCTTTCTCCATCCTGCCAAGTCAACTGTTGATGTGGACATGTCTTTGACAGGATGAGTGAAGTGACCTTTTTTTTATTCTTTCTTTCTTTCTTTCTTTCTTTCTTTCTTTCTTTCTTTTTCTTTCCTTCTTTTTCTTTCTCTGTTTCTTTCTCTCTCTCTCTCTCTCTGTCTCCCCCCCCAATCTGTTGAAAAGCCCAACAGATCATTTCTCTGAGTGGACACACATACAGTTGAATTAGCACCAGACAGGCAGTGCAAACTCCGTGAGAAAGGGGGAGGCGGGAGCGAGTGCCCATGGCAGGAGGCTTTTAAACTGGTTTTGCTTGTACTGGATTCATCGTGCGGATGAAGGCCCCTAAGGGAGACAACATATCATCTGAATCCCACAGTTCTCTGAAGTGCTGGATATTTAAATACACAATTTGCAATTGATTAATGATTTGTAATTTACTGAAATCCCTGTCAGTTTGGGGGGCCTTTGTTTCCGTTGGTCTTTTGTGAGCTGGTGTTTTTATGGTCTTCACCCAGGGCCAAAATTCAGTGAAGTTACTCATACAAAGGTCCTGCCAACCTAAGAGATTTCTGGGAATAAGGCCATTGGGATTTGGCCACTGTTCAGTAATTTACTAATGCCATTAACTGACAGTGGGTCTCCATTAAGAATGAACTACTGAGGGTCTATTTTACTACAAGACATTGTTGTAGTGAAAAAGAGAAAAGATGTAACAAAGACATCGATGAAGATCTACAGTTACCCACTGTAACAGTTTGATTGCAACTAGTGTTAGCAACAGTTTTGTTATTACACTGGTTTCTGGAATCATCTAATGCTTTGGGATTTGCCCTTTCATTTTAAAATTAAGCTTTTAATTCTCTGCTGAACAGAGGAATGTGAAATACAGCATACCTTAACCAATAAAAGTTCAAAACCCAGAAGTAATAAAAATAATCACTACTATTTTAAAATCTGATTATCCTTCATCTTATCACATGCTTCTGGTTGTTTGGCTCATGCCTTTTGAATACCTGGGACTGGCAGAACTGAAGATCTGAACTAAGTAAGCAAGATTATATCTGCACTTTTATTACGGTTGGACTTGACTTAAAGGTCTTTTCCAACCAAAAGATTCTGTGATTCTGTAATCTATACAGCTCCACTGAGAACAGTAGACAGATCTTTAGCTGCTGCAAATGAGATTAGCCCCTTTATGTCAATGGATCTAAGCCAGTTTACACTGATATATGGCTAAAGAGGGTGCAAGTGGTGACAGAATATTTTACCTTGTACTTACTTAGTCCTATTCTATTTACACCAAATAAAACCTGGAAAATTCTTTAACAGAAATGTGAACACCAGGATTCACTCTGGGAATAAATGTAACAATGTTATGCAGAAAGAAGAAGAATCAGAGGTTGTGGACCATGTTTTGCCATTTTAGTATTGCAATGGCCTAGGGGAAGTAAAAGCAAAAATCATCTGCTAAGGTCTTCAGCATATCTATCTGCAAAAAGCATTTTACCAATGAAAAGATCTGATCTTGAAGTTAGGGCAAACTCCACTGATTTCACTGCTTGCCGCATACTGTAATAAATTATAATATAATGATCCCAGTATATCAAAATGAAAACCTCTTCTGGGAAGAAACATTCAATTTTAAACCTCTTCAGTGAGGAACTTCAGTTCATAACTTTCTGGCATAGAAAAATGCTGTCTTTTCATAGAAAAAGGTTTCTGTCTGTCAAATAAGACAAATTTACTAATCTATGACTTCGACTTTAAGTGGGGGAAAAAGAAACACTTAGCAGTTTAAAGACTTCAGAGACGAAGGAGCTTTCTAGTGTCAAACTGGTGAAGTTTAGTATTTATAGGAAATTCACATGCCTCTAATTACTCTAAACTCAGTTCCCAAGCAAAATATGCCATCTGGAAGATATTAGAGTCATTTACAACTTGTTCACCTCCCTATTTCACTGCAAAGTCTTACCTCTTGCCAACTTTCCAGTGTTCTTCACAAAATAAAATGCAGTCTAATTTTTACTGGTTGCTTCATAGTTACTTTATCTACACTGAGCCAGCTAAGAGCTTAAGAAACTGGAAAAAGTATATATTTTCTAAAAGTAATTTTCTTATTACTCACTATACCTCAAGCTTTATATTCTTTCATATGGACATTTCAGGTGTGAGTGTTATGCCTTGGCTTAGTCTGGTATTTAGCCACTAATTTGACATGGTTAGATTTGGAAAGATATTCTAGGTGATAAGAGAGAGAAAAAAGATGGCACAAGCAGTCATCTTGCATAAGAGTAGGCTCTTGTAAGCCAAAAAAATTATTTCCAAAAACTCAATTATACAGTTTTGTTTTTGTTTTTATGACCTCCCAAGAGACGCCTATCAATCAGAAAACTTCTTGTTAGTTGAGCAACTTCATCCAAGTATGCCAATCTGTTTATAAATGAAGCTTTGCAACATTTCTCTGAGGTAAAGTTGTCATTCTCATTTTACATATGTGGAGACAGAAGAGAGAGACTGAGTGCCAACAGTCTCCCAGAAATTTTGCAAACAGCAAGGAACAAAGCCTAGATAGCCACATACCGTGTTTTAAATATAAAAGCCCAGTCTAGCTCCTCCTGAAATAATGGAAAGATTCCTAATAGCTTCTGTGGGTTTCGAATAAAGCTTCTTAACAGAGGCTCGAAACTTGGAAGTTTTCTTAAGCCATAGAATGACTGGAAGAAGGGGCTGCAGTGTCTCACACAGTCTCACAAATGCATTTGTGTGAATTCCGTAGGAGAGCTAGACTAAATTACTTGCATACAGAGACTCATGCATATATACACACTCATGCTGCTGCAAGGAGTCAAACACTATCTGTATGCCTCTATATCCATTAAACATTGTTTTTATGTGCATAACTAGTTTTATGATTTGTGATTGGATTAGTGCTGTTAGCATGTACTGCTGAATTCACTAAAAAGCCTGCTTAATTGGTAAGTTAGAGAAGCTTCAGGTTTGCTTCCTCGAATGCCTAAAGAACAGAGAAAGAGTTGTATCAAATGAAGATCAGAATAATTTGTTATTTTCTTTCCATGAAAGTAGAAAAGGAATGCTTTAAAGTGATGGCAACCTTATAATACTCCATTTGGGAGTTTTGAACTGCTGATTAATTTGTAATTATCCTGTTGGGATCTATGTGGTATATTAATCATAACCTTAGGAACTTGACTTTTAAAAGTATTAGGTAGATGTTAGCTTTTCACAGAAACTGTGAAAGTTCAGAACATAAAATAAGTTCCACGCTTTTGAAACTCAAATATTTGTCCCTTGTGGGCTGTCTACAACCTCTCTGAGCAACATCCATAATTAATGAAACTAAAAGAGGCTAAAGGAGAAAGGAAATTGCAGACATAGGTATCAGCTTTAGAACACAAGTTATGGCGATTTTCCTCCATGGCAACCATGTCCTGAAGCTCTGTAAATGCAGTAAAATGATGGGTATTTTCATTTATTTCCAGTTAGGAACTATATTAAGAGAGTATTAAGGATGCAGTGTTAGGCACTTTGAACTCAATATTTCTCAATGTTGTTCCCTTTGTTCTGATTTCTGCACCACATTCCCTTTGGGCAGACCGTTGGCCAAGAGAAAAATCCACTGTGGGATTAGTGTCTTCACATACCTAGTCTGTATTGATATAAATGATTTCTGTGGGTCTTCCTTGCCGGAAAGTGTGACAGATGTAAATGAGTGGATTGATTTTTGCCGAGACTGTCTCTAAAACCTGTATATAGCCACATGACTAGGCATACGTACAAACAAGTGGAGTTATCGGAAAAAATACGGCTTTGCTGTTGAAACTTTTGACTTGTCAGTGTTTAATCATGTGCATGTATTAGAGCTTTTCCTGTGGATTTTTAGGGAGGGAAGGAGGGCAGACTCCCTTACGCTACCACCAAAGAAAAAGATTTTGAATTACACAAAGGAGATCAAAACTTTCAAGAGTTTTCTGGATTGAAAACAGAGTCCTAAAGTGTGTGAGATGTATGGCATTATTAGCTAAATATTGTCATAATGCTGAGAAGACCTTTGGCAGTCTGTTGTAACACTTAAAGATGAAAACCATGTCTCCATACTTCTTTCATATAATACAAACTTGAAAAGACGAAGTGCCTGGCCATAGCATCTAGAAGCGCTCCCTGGCACAGGAGGCACACAAAGCTGAATAAGAAGCATTTGTAGTTCAGAGATCAACCCACTTACAATGTCTGCATGTTTCCTGGCGGGCCATTATCTCAGCACAAAATCATTTGGTTGTGTACATTGCCACTTTAACAAACAACCCTTAAGCAGCATGAGTAATACGCATAGCTGGCAAATTTAAAGAAGCCCTGGCTTTGTGAAATCTAAATGATATTTCACAAGAGCAGTGCAAGGAACATTTACTCATGGACGGTGCTTTCAAATTTCAGCCTTCTGATCTTAGAAAGTGTAGCTGAAGAGCTGCCTGAAAAAGTCCCATCATTCTTCTTCTGTTTTGCAATGGAGACATGTATGCACATACGTGTGCATGTCTCTGTGTGCATATTTTTATATTTTTTGTAGAAAAAAAGACCAGAATTATTTTAGCTCTCTCTTTCCAAAGTTCATTCTCAAGCAGAGGAGCAGCCTGGGAAACTTTCAGCTTGAAGATATGCATTTCAAAACAATTAAAGGAAATGAGAACAGGGAAGCAGAGTGGAAACCGCTGTGCAAATTTAACTATAGTAATTGCTACCAATCCTCTTCTATTAATTTGTTGTCCAATTTCAGTACAGACATTATGAATAAAACTTTTATTGATAACTTAGCATGTTTCCTTATAGGCGTAGTTGGGTTTTGCACACACCAGTGTGTCAGTCTAGCTAGTACAGACCTCCCCATGAGTTTCTGCTCTTGAAATCTACATTAGGAAATTCAATAGCATCCTCAGCATCATTTTCTTATAAAGTACGTGAATACTTAAAATTTATTGCAAAGAGATCACTATTTCTCTTAAACTCAGCTTAGTACAGAGTTACAGAACATTGTTTTTGTAATAGAGCTCACAGTTAAACTGTACCAATTTGAAACACCAGTATATAAAAGTTTGTCCCATTGAGCAATTTTATTACCATTTTATTGTGTGTATCATTGAACTAAAAAGTATATATAACTTCAGTGAGTGTATTTATATTATGATAAAATATACCATAGATGTTTAAAGCTGCTAAGCCTGAAGTTAGTTCATTTGTATCCTGTATCACAGAGAATGTCACAGTTTTTATGAGTTTTGTGACCTTATGATTTATATGGGTCTTGAGAAATAACTATGTGTTTAGAATGGAGGAAAACAGTGGCCAATAAACATTCCCAGTAGCCTAAAAACAGGAACAGCTTGTTAGCTGAGGTCAGCCATATGACCCAGCGCCTAGTGAAACTGCATTGTTATAGCTGGAGCATGGGGCAAACCAGCCATACAAAAAAAACCCCACCCCAGTGATCCACCTCTCATAAAAATGTCTTTCTTAGAAAGAGAGGCATGTGATAATGACTTACAGGAAGGAAAATGTGCACAGCAGATCAGCATCGTCCCTGGTACAAATTTACAGAGTTTAGTGGAGTTACATCAGAGGTGCATTGGCCTATGCTATTTTAAAATGAAAACTAAGTTGAAAACCTGCCAGAATTCACAAGTGTCTGGTAAAGAATACGCATAGTTTTCTTCAGGTACTGAATACTTACTTGTGAAAGCAAGCAGGTTAATGAACATACACACAACACAAACACATACACAGCTCGTGGGCTTCAGTAATTGGGACCATACTGCATACATGCGCGCCAGCTCAAATCCCCAGTGGGAGCTGCACAAATGTCAAGGAAGTATTCATTAGATGGGACCGAGTTTGCTTCTTTCCACTTCCTTTTCCTCCCTCATCAGTGCAACTTCTTGAGCTATACTCTATTAAATCTGCTGAGCGTTTGGACCTATACTCAGTGAAGGCTAAATCTTGTTTGGAGCCGCATGGCTGTGGGATGACCCCTGTCTTTAGAATCTGGGCAGTGCAAAACCTAAGTCAGGACTAACACCCTCACACAGAAGTTGCTGCTTTTGATGTCAGCAGTAATGTTGTCCTAGAACCACTCTCTCCCATCCTTGTCCTGGCTGCTTCAACAGCTGTGATCCAGAAAAACAGTCCTTCAGGAAAGGGCCGTTACTGGGTCTGAGAAAGCATGGGATAATGATGTTAATTTGTCCTCTGCGTTTCATGGGTCAGACTTCTGTCCTTGCTTTCTACTCAGGGAAATGGACAGCATCACATGGAGCTATAATATGTATTATCTGAAATATCACGGGGCCCTGTGGTAACTCAATGAATTACAAGCATAAATGGTGCTGTAACTTCTTTCCTTTTGTTACCCATAAGAGAGTGGTGCTCTATGTCTTCATTAATCAATTACAATAAATAAGCCTTGAAAGGCAATAAACCATTACACAGCTGATGAAACCACCTACTCTGCAATTAAATGGATAAAATCCTGATTTGATGGCTTTTGTTTCGTTTACACTTCTAGTCAGGTATCTATTAATGCTTTTACTTTTGTTTGTCTACTTAGTAGTGATAAGCATACAAGAACAATCTGTATAAGACTCTGTGGTATTCAGCATTGATTCTTTCCTCTCCTTCACTCATGGCAAGCAGCACTCTAACTCAGACAGACAAGAAGTGAAATCTATTTGGGCCGGACTATTTTGTACGTGCAGAGAATCTGAGCAAGATAACGCCATGCTTTCCTTTGCAGTTTAATAATGCAAAAGACAGGCTTTCGCACACTAGGGAGAACAACGTTTGTTTGCCTTATGCATTCTTAAAGGTATAAATTGCCCAAAACAGTAGTAGGAAGTGTGGGAAGGAAATGAGATAATGCCCCATCCCTTTCCTCACTTCGAGCCCCCTGAGCTGGCACACAGAGATGTCTGGCTTGCACAGAAGGAATCAGAGACTTCTTTTGGCAGCGTAGTCACCATCCTCCTGTTGCAAACCCTCCCCATGCTGTGTCTGAGGTGGTGCAGCTCCCGGCGTGCACGGCAGGTCGCAAGGTGCACTTCTGGAGCCGTCCTCCCTCCACCAGCAGTACAGCCAAACACTGTCACCTCGCAGCATGTGAATGAAAGGGAAACCTGCAGTTTTGCTTCTCAGTGCTAAGATACCCAAATAACCAACATCACCCCCAGCTTTGAGCCAGATGATACATGCACTGTGTTCATCCCCTGCTCTGAATAAAACAGTTGGTACCTGGCAGGGGGAGGATCTGTAGTTGGGGCAATCTCAAACTTTTTGTCAAAAGCACTTGTTTTTCTCAAACTGAAACATTATTTTCATAACTTTTAAATACAAACCCTTCCTGTTAGAACAGCTCACGTGTTTCATGCCGTTGAGCCTAGGTGTCAGCACGTAGTCCCCTTTAAAATTTTACAGTGTAACATAACCTCATTTTGTTACATTGTAAACATTTCCAAGATACAGGATCCTGTTTTTTATTACAGGGGTGAAATGGTAATAATCCCCCCTCTTTCCTGAAACATGCAGAAAAACCCTTTAACAAATTAAACGTACACATTCCTCATTAGCTTTAACCTGAATTTGGTCTCACGGGTACTGTAAAGCCAGTCCTCCTTTCTCTCTCTCTGAACAAAGGGGTGTTAAGAGACTAACAGACTATTGGAGAGGCAAAATCCTGCCTGACTCACAGTACCAACACATGTTGAGATGAACAGGTTCCTGAAACAGCTCCAGTGAATTGAATTTTCACGTATTTGGCATATAAAAACATGTATTTCAGCTTTTCCTCAATTACTGCACATTTCTCCTCAAACAGATACCATGAAGTGTCCTCTGCCCTTGCATGATTGCCACATGTCTAGCATAGGAACCACACCAGCCAGACAACTTTGAGAAATATTTCAAACCTTTGTCCCTTCCCCCATAAAAATTCCACATGGGTATTCACAAAAGTCACAACTAACAGAGGGATAAGAGAGGAACTGATGAAGGATTGTCTCTTTTTTTCCCATAGGGATAAGAATCATGGAAGAGCCTCTCATGCCGGCAACAAAAGGATATATCAGCTGGAAAGAACCTGAGTAAGGTTTCTATGCAGCATTGTGCTCTGGGAAAATAACAGTATTGCTCATTAATGGTGCTGCTCAGAGCAGTGATAAACTCTACCAAAAATTGCTATTCTTGCATTTGGAGATGTGATTACAACACAGGGACACATGTCTGAACTATTTTTATTTAACTGGCTGAGGTACTAATAATGTCATAGACTCTGTTCAGTGCTGAATGTTCCCACCAGGGACAATAAAACCTATGCCACCACAGCTTTGCCACTAACTGGGTAAGGATTTGGCACCTTTATGGATGCTGCAGTCATGTCTTTGACTGCAGCGCGGATGCAGATGTCCAACATGTGGCAGGTTGGAAGCTGGGAGTCATTCCGCTTTGTGAAAGCCACCAGCCAGGAGGGCAGGAGTGTTGGAAGGGAATCGGGCAGGATCGCCATGCTGCCCAGGGGTTGCTTAGTCTCCTGTAAACTTTCCATGTCATTACAGCTCTGTACTGCTCACGCAGTAGCTAACAGGGCCATAAAGTCAGGAGATTAAAGAGAGAGTTGAGATTTCATGCTTCAAATGCAAGCAAATGTGAGCCTAGATGGCCCTCAGTATGATGGGGCTTAGGTTGTTTAGGGAGAAGGGAGATGATGGGAGAAAGTGGGCAGAGACTGGACTGGGGGGCTGAAAGCACAGGCTCTGTTCCTCTGCCATTGCTATTCAGTGAAGCCAAGTGCCAGCTAACTTCCCTGTGCCTCAGTTTCTCAGTCTGGAAAATCAGATATTGATATTTCCCTGAAAGAGTTTGAAAGCATTGGATAAACTGAGATGGCTACAGTACAAATGACACCGTCATTAGTTTTGTGATTTAATACATCTTTTGTAAATAGATATAGTTGGTTAACAGCTCTGCATTCTTGCTCCTAAACCTTTTAGCTTTGATTTAAAATTTTTACCTTTGCAGATGGACTATGAACAAGAAGGTCAAAGAGACTTAAAATACTATGTGGTTTTTGTGACCCTCCATTTCAAAATGTTCATAGTGAAATACGGCATTTTGCTACTCTTGCCACTACATCAAACCTCGTTCTGCTAAGCACATTATAACAAGCAGTAACATTTCTTTATAACCCATAAATACTCATGGATGTAGTCTTGTCTAGATGTGCAGGGATTTACACAATTAATACTCAAAAGTATTAATAAGCTTTCTGCATAAATCCCTAGGTGTGGAAAGAGGCTACCACGTATCCATAAGCTCCTTAAGATGGGTACTTACAAGGAGTCTGAAGAACAAAGGATTTGGGGGGCAGTCTGTTTTTAAGCAGAAAAATGATTGTCTGACTTCTGAGGGACCCAGAATTACTCTGAATTACCCTGTGCTGAGCATCCTGCTGCTCTGGAGAACTGGTTGTTGGAGGTAGACACACTGTTGTGTCATGGCAGGGTGCCCCAGCAGGTTATCCACACTTGTTTCACTCTTGACTAAACATATTGGGCAAATGGATTCAAAGGATTTCTCCTTTGAAGAGGGGTATTTCCTGTACCTGAGCTCAGGTATAAGAGGTTGGCCACCTTTCCCCCAGACTTTCTAAATGATGATGGTGATTATACTTCAGTCAGTAAAACAGAATAGGAAACAAGAAGATGTACTACCTCCTTCATAATCCTGGCAGTATTTTCTATTCGAATCTCAGCTTATTATGTTTTTTCACCCTTTGATAATCAGCATACAATCCAGTAATTGTACTGTGGGGTGGAGTCTTTTCAAATAAACTTATTGCAAAAAACGTCTCGTTGCATAAAAGCCTTAGCCAAATTGTATACAGGATAGATTACATACACACCATGAAGCTGTCAAAACATTGTGATTTGATTAATGAGGCTGTTAATTTTCAGACTTGTCTCCCATACAGATCTCGAGCCTCTTCAGTCACATCAAGACTTGTGAGGTTAACGATATTCCCTGCCAGCCTTAGCATGAGTCTGCCATGTTATAAATGACTCTCCCTCTGTTTGCCATGTAGGAACTGTCTTAGATACCTGGGGCAATGCGAGAGTGAGAGAGCATATTAGCAAACACTGCAAGTCATTCTGAATGTGAAATGCCTTTCATCCAGTATGACCAGTGCCCTTTACACCCAGAATGTAAGCTTGCTCCTCTCCAACATGCATTTTGTCTCCTGAAGCTTTTAATCCTTAAGGATGCAAGTCCCGCTCACTTGAACTTTGCAGTCCCCTGCCCATCTACCTTAAGCCAACGCACTTTGTGAGAAGAAAATCAGGGAGTTGCTATAAGGTAAGTGAAAATGGTTTCATATGAATTGAATCCTAAAAACAGCCCATCCTGTTTTCCTCAATCTCCAATATCTGTGTTATTCTGTGAAAGAATCCCAAAGGCATTAACATAAGTAAGGAAGACAGAATGGTGCAGAGATCTTCTTCTCCGTCATTTCAGCCCACTCTTCATACACACAGACACACAGACATGCAAATCCATGATTAGGAGGCATGGTGAAAACTGCTTTTAAGTGTGATCATTAATCATGTGTATATTGATGACCTTTTATTTGTATTTCTTTCATTTTAAGCACATCAGTCTTGGCTAATTGGTGCTTTATTAAATCAGTACTATCCACTACTCATGTGATTTAGAAACATGAGTTACTCAGTAAGCTAAAGAAGCTTAATATTCAGCCAGTCTCATATTCAGGCCATATGCTTCACTTTAAAAAATCTGAGATAAAAATGACAGCATCAAGAATTGATATGTACATGACATTTTAAAAATTAGACTGTACAGCCCTGCTTTTGTTGATGTCAGTGAGACTACTCATGTGCACAAGGATTTAGCAGCATAGAGGTTGCACATAGAGCTTGGGAAAAATGTTTTACTATTCTGCAGTATGACATCAGGTTGGGACAGTATCTATCTTTCTTCAATAAAGCCAACATAAATAACAAGAAAAAATCTCTTTTTATATGGTTTTAATGATTTCAGTTGTTGGAAATGCAAAAAAACCTTTTAGCATATGTATGTGAATTAGAAATGTGCAATTCTTAAAGTTGAATCACTTAACAGAATTACAGATAAGCCTTCTTATACTCCCTAAGTGCTTATCAGCCTCACTGAAGGCAGGTTTCTGGTTTTTCATCAAATTAGTTTTATTTCAGTCAATACTGGTTAAGAACCTGTTACAAATCCTCCAACTTCTACATGATTCAAATACCTTTGAATATTACATTGTTTTACAAAAACGTGTTTTCAAATGCTGTCCAAAATGATGCTGAAAAGCAGAAATACAATTTCTACATGCAATTTGCACCAGCCTGTCAAAAACGGCATAAAAGGGAGAGAAGAAAACAGGCTCCGTGATATGTTTTGTTATTGTTAAAAACAAGACGGCATCTCACCTAATAATTTAAATAAGATCCTGTTGCCTGACATTTTTAAAGCCTTTTGATCTCTTTCTTCTGGTTCCCTGGGTTGTGGCTCTGTAGGGTGCAGTAGATGGAAAGCTATGGATTAAATTTTGTGTTGCCTATGCCCCTTTTACTTTGCCAAAACCCCTGTTAGTGGGCAAAATGAACGCTTGCTTTTATGAAGCACTGCTCCGCTGGAGATGGTGGAGAACAACCTTTACTAAAGCTTTTTAGACACAGGCCAATCTATAAAACCGCCAAGTTCAAATTTTCTGTTATTATCAAGGCAATAATTCTTTGGCCCTTTGTTAACATGATTTACCAATTTTCTTGGCACAAATTAGGGACTGAGATTTAACCTCCTGTAATGTGATTTTGAAAATGAATTTAACACACACTGAACCCCCAAAATAATGCAGAGGTAATGCATTTGTTTTGCAATTTGCTGCACTTGGATATAATGCTAGGAAATGACAAATTTTATCTTTCCAGAGCAAAGACAGAAAGAAAGATACGTTATTATCGCTGGTTCAGCGCAAGCGGATAAGCCTGAACAGTCTGAAGATAAAAACCTTAGCAGAATATTTAGAACTTCAGCCACACATCTAGCTTATGCATTTTCTCACTGAATGCAATGTTAACACATTCATTAACTTCAATAGAGGAAGAGGTTGGTTAAAAACTTAGAAGTATTAAACTGTAACAAGAAATTTGTGAAAATAAATATGAAACAGGCATAAGAAATCATAGAGATCGGAGCAGACTTTTTCACTGTTGCAACCCAATTAGTTTTGAAAGAATGCTGTGAACCATTGCTATGGCCCCTTAAATTTCCAGTAGGTCAGATTTAGTGTAGGAGATTGTAAACTGCTTTGTGGCGAACAGCTCAAAGTATTTGCATGCAATTTACATTTAGAATATGTAACACAAGCTGAGAAGAGGCTGGAAAAGTCCTTTCAGAGAGCTCCATTTTATCTGTACATAGGCATTAACTCACAGCGTGTCTGTGAGATTCGTAGGCTCATTTGGTTTGGCAGAGACCTCTAGTGGAGCCTGGTGCCCCTCCCCCCATTCAAAGAGAAATACTTATTAATTATTCTCCAAACCAGCTCTGATAGAAAAGTGTCACTTCTAGCCTTGACTGTCTCCCTTGACAGCCTGCTACTTTGCTTAAGTGATCTCACAGTTACAACATTTTTCATAATATTTAACCTAAATTTTCCTTGCTGCAGATTAATCCCACTCCTTCTCTTATCAAGTACAACAGCTTCATGGCTCGCAGGCAGTATTTCTAACATGAAACAGGGATCCAAGCGAGGGCTCTTTCTTAGAGTACGTGATGTCAAACTGACCTTTGACTCTCACACTTTAAATACATCTCTTGGCATCCTGTGCAAAAGAAAACAGACACCACTTGTTTCCTAAAGATTTTACAACTGGCTTGGGCTAATTAATCAGTCTCCAGCACACACGGCTCTGCACTTACCTGTCTGGAGGAAATGCAGATCACAGGAACAAAGTGAGGTTTCTCAGATCTATCGTTCACCAGGTACTTCATTAATTACTGAACAGACAAAGGGAAATCTGTTCATGGCTGCTTCTTCCTTTCTGCTACTGTGCAGCAGTCCCATTACCCATTTGGCTATTTCATTATATGCAAAAGCAGATTTTGGTTCCACGGCCTATTTCGATTCCTGGTGCAGTTTAGCCAAAGCCAGTGAAATTCCAGTAGGAACACTGTGTTTAAGTATTTAACCATCTGCACAAAAACCACAAAAGAGACGCCTAAACCAAAACCACTCATTTACATAATAAGGATGTGAACCTACTACAGCCATGTGAAACTATCATTTTTCACATGTGCTTGTGAATCTTTTCCCAGGCTTTTGCAGAGGGAGGGGCAATCTGAGGGTTGGGATATATGAAGTGAAGAGAAATGTGTGGGTGGGGAAAAATTAGGGTTTTAATTTTTTCCCCTTTTATTCTTTAAGAAGTATGCAGCAATTACTTCTGTATTTTAAAGAAACGGTAAAAATACCCAGAGGTTATAGATTGATGCTTTTCCTTAATGTTTCTACAAATATAAATACACAGCTAAAATAAATACAGAAGTAAATGGAATACACCCACCTCTACGATTACAAAATCACTTTCCCATGGGGAAATTTCATCGTATCCCCATCTGTTAGAACTTGGATTGTGCCATGAACCATTATGGCTTATACCCTTAATTATTTTGTATCATATGAAATGTAATTGTGGATATTCCACATCTTCATTGCAAATCCTTAGTTTTCTCTTGTAAAGCTACGTATGTTGTTGGCCTCGTTCTGTGTTGTGGAAATGAATTCCCAGGGTTAATTAGGTGTAACAGAGTAAGCCATGGTCCTGATCCTACAGTCTCTGCATAAGTTAAATTCTCACAGAGATAGCAAAACTTTTTCCAGGCTGAGAAGAAGAGAAAAGGGAAAAATGTGCTCATGACAGTCTGCCATGTGGCTGAGACCAGGAGCTCCAAGGGAGCCGCGCAGCAGCCGTCCTGTGCACAGGACCGTGGCAGACACCTTACCCAACAGGGAACCCAAAAAACCTACCCTCTGCAATCACACTCTCCTCCCTGGCATGGTGTGAAACTCTGCAGACTTTGGTAGCAGAGGGCATGGCAGTATGCGGGTTCTGCTGGTGGAGCCAAATATTCTCAGGAGGAGAAAAGGTGTTACCGACTGAAGAGTCTCAGCTCTTAAAGTCTCAGCTCTTAAAGCAATTTGAAAATATGTTCAAGTCCTTCTCACAGAGATTTTCTGGTCCTGCTTGCAGGACCTGCATGGTGTCCTGTCCTGCTGCTCCAGCTCTGCCAAAGTTGAAAACTGACATGGCTCTATTAATTTAAGTGCATGCAATTTGACCTGCTGAGGCCTAGCCCAAGGCAAGTCCTCCTTAGTACACCTATAAACATGTAGCAGTAGGTATATTTAATAGCTGCTTTTATACCTTGCGGCTGAGATGCGGTTTCAGGTGTTCTTCCTCCAGTGAAGAATGTGGAATTCATAAATTGTGGTCGTTTGACAAAACTTGTGTAAGACCAGAAATCGCAAACCTCCCTACGCATCCTACAAGCAACCACACATCCTGCTTCCAAAGTTTGTCCATTGGACTCCTAAGAGCAAAGGGAATCTGTACTCCTGGGTAGTATTCCTGAAAGGAATAGTGCTTGTGAGATTACCAGCTGATGTAAATACCAATTTTGTGATTTTGACTTGAAAACACAGATTTTGTTATTTTTCTAATGGCACGATTTCATGACTGAACTAATGCCTATTTTACAGCTGTGCCCATTTTTGCATACTGTATAGCTGCTTTGTCTTCTTGGTCAGAAAAGAGGCTTATTATGGCAGACATGAAAATACCTTCATGGTATTTTGGTTCAGCAGAAAGCCTCAGATCCTCAAATCCAGAGGGTCGATATAACAAAGAAGATAGACAGCCTGTGTTTGAATTATAAGGCCCTCCTGCCAGAAAAGAGGTGATGGATTTCTTACACATCATTTCTTACTGGATATTAGATATCCTCTAATAGACTCACAATAAACTACAGCAGATGTTTGAAAAGCACATAATTTGCAGTTGATTATACATATATATCACAAATCAGACATTGTATAAATAATAGTTGCACTGTAATCATATCACTTTTGTGAATCAGAGATTCAACAATTCAAAAAATTGTTGAAATTTTATCACTGGTCTTCTACAGTAAATATAACTTTGAAGTACTAATAGCTCCCAGCTACAGTGACGCTTAAGATACAAATCAGAAAGCTGATCCGTGGCTTCCCTGTGTGCAAGCACGTTTTGCACCCACAAAATGAATTGACCAGATGAGAGCAGCGGCATTTGCATTATTTGAATTTCCCTGCATTTCACATTTCATTGGGATGTATTCAGGTATATGGATAAGATGTGGTAAGAAAAAGAAAAGGTATTCTGTTTTGCTGCCAGGTAAGGAGGGAAGTCAGTACTGGGTTTGGCCTCCATGCCTGAATCAGATGGAGCAGAGGAGGAGGCTCGGAGACGGAAACCCAACACCAAGAGCAGAGTGTCAGGCTGGAAGGGTTCGAAAGGAGCTTCCTTGCACCGCTTGGAAGCTGGAAAAGGAAAGGAGGTTTCTTCTGAAGATTTTGAAAAGAATAGATTCATCATGATCACTTCAGTATTATTCACCCACTTTGACATAATCTTTGTTTCCTTGGTTTGTTCCTGTCTGCTTCCACGTGAACTGAGCAGTGTTGAAAATATACGGACATTTCCACACAAAAGAACACAAATATATCATTTGAATGTGAAAGCGGTGCTAACAGTGCTCTCATTTAAATGATGCCTAAAGCCAAGAGACACAGGGTCTAAGATATATGAGAACAAGACACAAAACCGTCTCTACCATGTTTGAAAGCACATTTGTTTAACTACTCCATGCTGACATCACATTTGGTTTTTTTCCCTAGGCCTGGAGTTGCTGAGACAGACAGAACATAGCTGACCTTTGAGTGGGATTTTTGTAAAATAAATAAACTGGATGGCAAAGTATAAAAGTTACAAACCTCTTTAGAATGCCATATGTGAAAATGTTGTAAACAGTCCATAAATATCACCTGCTGGGTAGGACTTGTGGAAGCTGCTGCAGAATTCTCTGCTAATATCTTTCCCCCTGAAACATTGAACCATCTGGTAATGACAATTTATTCCATAGCTTTTCTGTTGGCATGTGCCTATAATTATAAAACATGTTATTACCAGCTTCAGTCTGGAAGCAACACCATCCCACGGCCTGGGATCAGAAGTACTGACACTCTGACCGCAATGCTGGGGAAGGCTAAAGCACTCATGGTGACACCAGCACAATGTTTGTCTTCCTGTCTTTGGAGGCAACTTTACTGACATTATAGGTGAACGTTTTACCAAGTGTTGTGATTGCAAAACTGAGTTTTTCTTCCAGAATCTAACTTCCTGATGGGGAAGTTAGCATTTGATCTAATTACAACTGAAGCAAATGGGGTTTTTCCACTACCAACGCAGAGCCGGACCTAGCCCAACTCTGCAGCAGTGGTTTTAAAACTTGGTAACTTGTTTGTGACTACCTCTGCTATCACTAATTTTCTGAAATAACAAAGCCATTGACTGCTTTAAGAGTTAATTTCTTATTGAGTTAATTTTTGAAATAGATTTACTTTTCAGTTACAGATCTGCAAAAATGTTTGAAGACCTTATTCCTTTTTATACATAAAACTTCTAAACTACAAAAATTGTGTCTTTTTATTTTAACAAATTAGGTTTAAATATTCACTTCTTGGCTGACTTTTATCCTGGGAGTGAACTTTTATGGCTGATATTTAAATCCTTGAAAGTAGAGGCTTATAACAGAATCTCCGGCACGTTTTAAACTACTGCGCAGCAGTCCTGGCTGGCGCTGCTCTAGTTAGCACTCCTTTTAATCTACTGTTTGAATATACTGGTGAAGAAATACTTTAGATTTTAGTGGACAGAATAGTTGTGGATCCTAAATGACTTGCCATGAGAAATGGAATTAAGAACAGTACATATGGTTTGATAGCTTTATCATTATGAACAGGCACAAAGGCTGACATTTGAAAGTCATTATCCTCTTGCACAAGCTGGTACAATTATACTTTTAATCAAGAATTTCTACTTCTTTTGTTACTTCCTGCCCTTCCGAGTTCCTGTGATATACAGTTCCCATTTTGGCCTCATCCTGTTTTGCCCTGCTTCTTGTATGTTAAGGAGTCTACCTCTACTGCAGGCTAGCATTTTTCAAATGCAGCAGCATACAATAAACAGGAAAGATTCCCTTAGAGACACTGTTGTTTTTAGCTGATCAAAAGGCCGTTCTGGCATCCGCTTCTTGCTCATAAAAATATTATTTAAGGAAAAAGAGAAACAACTCTAGATTAGTATTGCGTCCTTAGCTTGGCTAAAGCCTCAGCAAAAGAAGATGCTGGCATCATTATTGCTTAACCTATTGCTGCTTAAGCCCACCTTATTTTAGTTACATAAGGTAGAGACAGCAAACCAGATTGCAAGTGAAAATGCAGTGTTCTCTATTTTTCCTGAATTTTAAACTACAGAACTACTTACTACAATTTAGCAAAACATCAGAAACTTAAGGACACTGCCCTGACAATCTGCCAGGAGTCTATGAACTGCATCCAAATCGCATGTTGCAAGTCTGTGGGAGTTTTGCAGCAACAGGAACTTCAGGATTTGGGCTTCCTAATTTGGTCTAAGACACAGTCATTGCTTTGACCCTGATTAAGAAAAAGTTTTGAGCTCAGACCTAAATGGACGCATGTGAACAGTCTTCTGAACGGAAGCATTTCATAGTGCCTCATCGTCTATGCGGTGTGGTCCGCAGTGATTACAAATCCTAGCATGCAATGCTCCATCTTAATAGAAACAGTCTTGTTCATGTGTTGAAACAGGAATATTTGGGCCTTAATTCAGTCACATTACTAAGCATGTGCCTAATTGTAAGCACCTGTTGACTACATTAAATTAAGCAGGGTTCAAGCATATGTTAAACAGGGCTGAGTGCGTGCTGAGAGAAGAATGAGGAAGCTCAAGTGAATGAACTGCATTTGCTGAATTAGGCAGTCTATGTGGTGTGCACTTATACTCTGGTATTTTCCTTTCTAATCCCTTCCACTTCAGGGATGTTGCTCATATCCTTATGTCCTATCAAGTATCTTCTTTGCTACAGAAGATCTCTAACTGCCGACCAGCGTGCTTCTGTGGTGCATGCGCTCTGCAGGAGTGACTCTGAATGCCACAGACCAGTGAGCACAGGTCTGTCAGCCTGCCCCACCGAGGTTCAAAAAGGCTTTGAACCAAGCCACAGAAGCTGCAGGTAACACTGCCCAAGCAAACGCACTTTTACACAGTAAGTACATCAACATGTCATATATTTTAAGACAACAGTTTCTGTTCTTGAAGAAAATGCTTACTTCCACATGAACAGAACATAAAAGTCTTGTGCTCATTTTCTGTTTTCATTTTCACTTGTAAACCAATTATACCACTTGTTGTGCATTAAGCCTGTGACAAGGCAAACAATTTCCAAACAGTTGCAAGATTTTTTTTTTGCCTCATTGACATGGACAATACTGTACCTACCCTGGCAATCAGCTCTGTGTCCACCATGACGGAAATGAGCTTCTGCAGCTAAGTCTGACAGCTTTCCTGCCCACTTTGGGCAGCCATTTCTGAGGACTTTGAGTGGAATTTATTTCACCTTACAGCAGTTGTTGTCTAAAACCCAAGGAGATACTCTGAGCTAGTTATCCCTTGGTAGCCTGGGGAGAGAGATAAAGACACCCTGAAAGAATGATTTATTCTGGTGATTAGTCTTAAGGTGGGATGTATTTATGCTGAAGGTATCTCCCTCCCCACAAGCTCCACGAGAAGCCCAAATACCCAGTTTAGAGGAGACAACCAGCTTTTGGAAGGATGAATTAGGTGAAATTAGGTACTCTTTCTGCACTTTCTTACTGTTTTTCTCATAATAATTTCTAAATGACACTTGCTTATCACTCCTGCTCATGCCTTGCACTTCTAGCTACACGGCAACTCTGCAGCAAATACACTGTGTTTATTTCCTACACACATGCCAACATTGTTTTCTGCTACATGTTCCCTCCACATGGTAATTAATACTGTGCAGCACTTCTTTTGCCAGGAAAAAGCCTCTTTGGTGGATCACTCTTTCTCAACTGTTTAAAAGGGCATTATTAAGCTCAGTTTTGAATTGCCAGATGAAGAGAGAAAATTGCAAAGGAAAGACAGGCAGGAAAGTTTTAGACATTAGCAGTGATCTTCTGAAATTTAAATTGGGAATGTAGTTATAAGGGTGGATGAAAAAGATGTAATGTTGGGGAAAAAGATGAAATTTAGCTTGTAAGTTTGGCTTCTGGCTCTAACTTTCATGTATGCATCATACAGTTACTAGACACCTGTGCTTGGGTCTTGAAACTTGGCTGGTTGTTGCATCCATGTGGTGTACAATGGCATAGTAGGACTTTGATCTAATGCTGTGACCTAATCTTGCAGGAAGGACAACTCTGGCCCTGACACTCTAGGTCTGGGTGAGCTAGCGATTTTTGTGGATGAACATGCAGCAAGTTCGGAAAGTTCAAAAGTGAGGGTAGCTGCTCTTGCAGACAGAGCTAACAAAGGCAGGCACTTGGCAAATACAACCAATTCCTGCCTCTCTTATCTTTGACATGCTGCCACAGCTTTACAAACACCTTTCAAAGGAAATGTTGCAGTCAGGCCAAAGTAGCAGTGTGTGATTCCACTGGTTTTGGCTCACCAGGGTGCTGAAGTGGTTGTGCACGTAAGCACGGAGGACACTGGGCACTCCCAGAGGAGCACGTACTTTTCGCGCATCAAAGGAAGCTGAAACCCAGGAGCCGGCCCACAAAGCATGTGTTCCTGCTGTTTGCAGCCTGCAGAATGGCAATGAAGCACTCCCGGACAACTGAGGTACAGATGTGGGAGCTCTGGTTCCTGAGAGAGGACTCCAGAACCAGTCTTTCAGATAGCAGCTACAGAGATGTTTAAAGTCTGATTTACTGCAAATCGGCTGTTTGTTGTTTGGCTGTTGCGTGTGATCAAAATGGGTCATCCCTGCCAAGGGAGGCAAATGCAATTCTGTCAAACAGCATCTAAGTTCTTCCTTTGCTAAGTGGAAACAATTGCTTCTCCTCACTTCGCAGACTCCTCTTCAAGTTCCTTAGGTGGCACTGACACAGTTCACAGATCAACCATGCCCGTGCTGATAATACTAAAGAAATAACTGGAAGGAAATGTAGGAATGGGGTTTATTCCCACAGTAAAATTTCAACTTCCACTACAAAGAAATATGCAATAATGTTACCATCTGTGTCACTTTATTCAGGCCAGATCCACATTACAGCTAGAACAGTGTTCCCATGCTGAAACACTGCATCATTATTAGCAATTACCAACATAGCTCCATTATTAGCAATGGGATGTCTACAGCCAGTTCGCATCGTCTGTGCTGCTTTTATTTATTTTGGAGAAACAATGAACATAAAATGTCTCTGCTGGACTCTGACATGGTGTGTACAAAGGCAGATGTCTGTTGCAATCAAGGGGGCGGACAGGGAGGAGGTGACGGAGGGAACCGCTCAGCCACTGAAAGTTACTTTCATCAGTGTTTCCTTTGGCAAAGACTGCTCAGAAAATGCTAGGGGAAAGGGGGGAGGGAGGCGAAGAGGAGGGGGAAAGAGGGAGACAAAAAAAGCCAAAGATGAGAAGTGTTTTTCTTACTGTAGTCAGTTCAGAAGCTTTTTTGACAGATAATTGCTAATTATTTGAGAGACATGGGCATTTTTCTGCAGATAACTGTCTCTCATGCCTTAAAACCCTGTAGAGTTAGGCTGGAATAGCCTTTAACACCTACTTTAAAAAACCCTAAAAACCAGCAGATAGCAAATGGTCTATTTAACACCTGGGAAAAGTAGATACACTGCAAGAAAATATTAATCTCTGTTCAAAACCAGATGATTCAAAAGCATATTTTTACAGTGCCTTTTAACTTAGACACCAATTCAGTTTTCTGGCTACTGGGTCAGGATGCTTAATGGCTGCGTCAAACACAAGGGTGATGCACGAGTGAAGTCCCTGGCTCCATGACTAGAGTATGAGATCTGCTCTAACATCTGAGCACACAGTTGTGACTGCTTCTCTTCAGAATTCGCCAAGAATGCACATTAAAAGAGGCTGCAGGGTAAAAAAACTACAGCTGCCTGACAGACAGGCAGCAGCCTCATTTTACACAACTCTTGTCTGTACTCCGCTGAAATAAAAACAACAGGCTGATTCATAACTTCCAAATTATCCATGCAAGAAAAGTGGATTTTCCCCTGCTATAATGAGAGTATAGGAGCCTCCATCCTCAGCACCACGCTGGGGAAACGGTCCGCAATCTGCCCCCTCGCTGCAGCCAACCCAGACCATACCCACTAAAACAGGCTTTCACAATTCACTCGTTAAGAGCTTTTTCATTGCATGAGCTTGATACGGTCCTTAACAGGAAGCCTATTTTTGATCCTTTTCTCCAGATCTCAGTCTTGGGCCCAGATACTCTGGGAGGGTTTGCTACGCTGGCTGCGGCCACAACCATATGCTCTCACCATGGACTCGGGGGGATGCACAGTGGTGGCTTGCCAGGACAGGGTGAAAACTGTCAGATACCTGCAGCCTTGGTGAGCTTTGGGCAAAACTTACTTCCACCTGGACCAAAGGTGGCTATTTTGGTCCTAAGTCCTGCCTGCCCTGAGCCCTGATACTGAGACGGCTCACCCTCATGCTCTTTCTTTAAAAAAGTCTTTTCTGGGCTTAGCTGAGACGGCAGACCATGACCCAGTGGGGCCCTGCAGCCACCATGTAAGGGCATGCTTGTGGCCCTACCCCTCAACCCTCCTCCTAGGGTGGGTCAGCCCTACATGATATTTCCATGTATTGTAAAATGGAAAAACAGAAGGGAACCTTCTTGTCAATAAAAGCATGAAATCTAAAATTTTAAAATGAATAAGGAGAGCTGGCGAGAAACTAGTATTTACTTGAGCAGAAAGGCTGGGATAGGCCATGAAATAAAGGTTCTGAAACATCCAAACTAGGTCTTCTTTGGTTTTATGGAAACATTTTGTTTTACGGAAACATTTGGTTTTACATGGATTACTTCATTTTAGTTTTTGTATTATATAAAATGCAATTCCTTTGAGTAGTAAGTTGGACGAGATGATTTCCTGAGGTCCCTTCCAACCTAAATGATCCTATGATAGAATGAAGCAAATTTAATACAGCTCAATAAAATTTTATTTTCGTATAATAATCAAAGAAAAATAATCAAATTAAAAAGATGTTTCAACATTTTATAATAAAAAATTGAAAGAAATTAATGCCAAAAATTGAATTGAGTGCTGCCACTCTGCTTTCTGGGGGGAAGAGAACTGGACTGAACTTTGAATTTAAGCCATTCCATGGCAATTGGCTTCAGAGCCAGACAATGGACTTTGCCTCGTTTATATACTACATGTTTACAATAAAACTTCCTAATATGATTTAAACCAGTTTTTCCCATGAAAAATATTTTTTCTACAAAAGTCTTCAACTAGTAGCAAACTATATTGCATTTTTCAGTGCAGTTCCCACACAGGCAAAACCCACCAGCCATCTAAGTAACACTTTCACTGATGCTGGGACTGAACTCATCTGGAAAATTCTTGTAGTATTCTTCTGGCAAAAGCTATGTAAGATCATACTTTACTAAAAATGCATTTTCCCTCCAGGTTCCTTAGTGGCAATACAGCAAAATATACAGCAAAAGGATACAATGCGTGCATATATGTGCAGATGTGTGAGATTTCTCCAGCACAGAAACATACAGTCGAGGTTACAGCAGTGAGTTACAACAGTTCCATTATAATCCCATTTTCACATGCTTGGAGCTTTCTGAGCCGTATTATTTTGTCACAGAGGTTTACATTTGGCCCCTAGCTCATAGGTGATATTTTTTTGAGGTTTCACAAAATCTATTAATCCATTTTTGAGTTACCAGAGGGTAAAGAAATACTTTTCCTGCCTCTTAGATTCTTGTAGCCCTGTTATGGCATTGATTTTTTACACGGAACTCTCTGCAGAGTTTAATAGCAATCAGCAGCCTGATGTGCCTTAATGACTTCCTCTGTGTGTTCAAAAAATGGCTAAACTTGACAAGCTGAAACCTTCCAAGGGGCCAGTGCTCACTGAGTAATAGCTCCAAGGTCAGTTTGGGATTATTATTTTAAAGTAATAACAGAATAAAGACATTAAGATTTCCTTGAGTTTATAAAAATGTTTTGAAAATTAGTTTTGTCCTCAGAACAGCCCCTGAGTTTAGAGCTATGCAGCCACTTCTCAGCTTGTGCACATCAGATTAGACCCACTGCAGTTATTGTAACTGCAGCAGGGAAGGATCCAAAACATAAAGGAAATACAAAGCAGTCAGTCACAACTTCATTGGCTTCACTAGAAACATGTGGACATAAAAATGGTATAGTTAGGTGGAAGATGGGACCCTTAATGTCAATGATGTTAGCTATTTTGCACAGTATTTTTGTGTAATATTTGAAAGAGAACAATTCCCTGAAAACATAAGGCTGCACAACATGTAAAAGAACATGGCATAAGAAAGCTTTTTCTGTGTCAGTCCACCTCGTTTATCTCCAGCACGCCTGCTAGGGGATAGCAGTGGGACAGTGTAAGGATCCTGCAGCAGCCAGTGTGACCTTTGTCCCAAATATGCCAGCAATTTGTAGACCAGGGTCTTCCTGAGCCAAAAGTCATGTCCTTGTGTTTAATGACCTTCAGTCAATTTTCTTCTCATCGGTGTAAGTTGGCTTTGAAGCCGAGCAAACATTTAGCCTCCATAACAATAGGACTCCTAATACTAATTTATGTGTACTCAGAGAATAGTGTGGTAAACTCAGAGGGTTTTTTTTTTTTTTTTCTGGGACGAATTTTGCTTTCTGAAAGTTTTGATCATGCAGTGAGGGGTGAAGAAACATAGTCAAGCAGTCACACAAATATAAATTAATACTTTCATTTCCTTTTGATTCTACTTTTCTTCTGTAAGTCCATCGCTTGAGTGGGAGTTTCAGGGCTGTGACTGAGAACAGAAATGGCATCAGGAGGTTGGGACTTTAGCAAGTATCCAGCATTGCCAGTCTCATGATTTTTGTCATGAATATAATGAAATTTGGTCACAGGTTTTAAAGCATTAGCTGCTGATATCATGGTATTGCCAAACTTCTCATTTGAGGCAGAGGAATTTTCTGGCTATTATTATCACAGAGGAAATCCCCCAAAATACACTAGATGGAAAATGAAAAAGAAATCAACAATACTTTTTGAGATATAAGGATTTTTATAAAGTTTCACAAATTTTTGAGGCCTGACTTACGATGTCCAAAACTTGGAGTGGACAATACTGAGAAAGAAAACTACTGTGTTTTACTCAGGGGAGTGTGAGCTTTCACATCACCTATAGAGAGGAGATAGGGAAGGATGAGGCATCAGGTAGAACAAGTAAACCACGAAACAGCCTGAAATGTTCCAAAAGGAGGTTAAGAAACAAGGTAGATGACCTAGCACACTACTTCATGCATTACATGTACTCTAACAACAGAAAATTGGGTAATTTTTTTTATTATTTCATCATTGTTCTAGCAGTACAAATGCATTTGAAAACTCATGGGCCTCTCTGCTCCCCTACACGTTCTGTGTGCACTGGAAGGAAAGTAATGTCCAAACTGAGAAAAATTCTACGAGATACACTGGCACCAGAAGAGTGCTCTTTAAAAAAAGGTTTTTCTGGAGCATAAATTTCTTTTTTCAGTCCAAGCGAGACTGGGGAGAAATTTTGCCATTGACTTGAAGGAAGCCAGAATTTCACCCTATGTGCAAGGATGGGGAATGCTCCCCCCATAGCAGACAGAGCAGGCCCAAAATCTTTGTGTCATCTGCTTCCACCCAATAACAGCTTTATAGAAATAAGTTAAGAATGAATAACTTAACAGCTGCCCAAGGCGGCTCTAAAGTGCCGCTTTCCCTCGTTGCACATGAGAAGGCAGCCATTAGCGTTGCTGCTGCTAGGTTCACTGCTCCTCGGGGGACACTGCGTTTGCAGAATGGCCTGGTTTTGTACTGGCAATATGCACACATTTGAAATTGCTTGCATTTGGATGCTGTTTGGTGCTCAGTTTTGAGTTAGTGCTGTGTCTGTTACAGATTCTTCTCATCACGGGTAATGTGTCTCTTGTGAGCATGAGTCCTATTCTTTATTTTTGTTTGGATAACACTTCTCTCTGAAAGTCAAAAGATTGCCACATGCATTTTTACACAGCAGTATATTGTTAAAAAAAATTAACAGCTAGAAGATGAACAAATACAAAACAATGGCAAATAACTATTATACTGCACTACATTTCCACCCATCAGTCTCTAAGGACTTCACAAACACTAGTAAGTGCATCCTCAGATATTTGCAAACCAGAGAAATATTATCCTCTCTAAGGAAACTGAGGCACAAAGATGACGATTGACTGGCCCAAGATCAAGCAGTATGAGAGCGTTAGCACTGTAAACAGCCACAGTGCCCTAGCACCTAATCCTGTGTACTTCTTTGAAGCTGTTAGTGGAAAGGTTTGTACACATGACAGAAGGACTTTGGTCTTTATTCCACCTACTTTTAAGAAGCTCCTACCCATTCTGCATGAGTATTAAAGTCTGATCTTGCTGAATGGCAAAACTTTAACTGACTTCACTCTGAGTTAATGCTGTTTCAGCTACAATACTGGCCTTTCTTCTGAGAATTTCTAGGGAACTGTAGAAATGTAGAGTCAGCTCCTCACTAAGCTGATATAAATCACTGGTGCTCCACTAACTTCAGTAGAATGATCTTTGGACAAATTAAGAATATTGCCCATGAAAAACAGCTTCCTTTCTTTACATATTTAAATCAAAATTATCTGATACCTTTCAGATGAGAAAGAACTGAAGCTGGGATGTGGCAAGGAAGGATATATTTTCCTTTCTATGCTGAACGTATGGGGACATGCAAAAGTTACCCGGTGATCAGATGTTTATTTTCAGAGCACTCAGAGTTTGATTTCAGAGCATCAGCTGAGCTGTGGTTACACCTACGAGCATGTTTTTACTTTGTAATGTCAGGGGTTGGGGGAGGAATAACTAAGAAAAGGGATAAACTACCTTGCACGTCATATGGAATATCACGGGGTGAGAGCGTGCATATGGACAATTTCCATGGAGTAAGTGCGGTGCTTGAAGGTCACACCACAGTAATTTATCTAGCTGCCTAGTGAGGCAAGTTAAAAAAAACCTTCCTGGAAAGCATAAGTTATAGTAGGCAGAGGAACTGCTTAGCTTAAACACTTTGCCTAAGCTTTAGTTCGAAGAGTAAAAGCCGGGAGAAAATGGATGTGTCAGTAAGTCCCACAATAAGCACTTTTTTATGTATGTCTATATTGCAATTTGCAAGTTGCAATCAGTAAGGCAATCTAATTAATTTTTGCTAACAAATTTAGCTAATACAATATCCAAAAACATCTACTAGCATTTGTGACTAGTTATGTAACACAGAAGTAGGTCTACATGTTGTTTTTACAGCCACTTTAGCTATACCAGTTTAGAAACCATTATAACTAAAGCAGTACAGTCCCTGCTACAAACTGCTGACACTAGCAAGGCTTATTTCTGCAAAAGTACTGACATAAGACATCTTTATACTAGAATACATGTATCCCCCAGTGCATGGTGAATTGTTTTAACTTTACGCAAACAAAACCTTAATTGAAATCACTAAATCAGTACAAAAATCAGTGTATGAAGACTAGGCTTTAGAAGACAAAGATTCAAGTCTCAAGGAGTACACAGGTAGGGTTAATTAAAAAGTGTAAAAATGTGAAAAGTAAAAATGTAATAGCCAGTAGAAGGAGCCTAATTGCCTGGAAAATGTGAGACTGGCTCTTGGTAGTAAGTTTTGAGTTTAGTTTTGGGGAGAGCTATTTGTGTGGGAAAGGCTGAAGAACACTGGTTTCTTGAATAATGACATGCTATGATGGGAAGAATGAGAAGCAATTTGGGCACTATTAGCTGCACTGTTCAAGAGTAATAAGGAACTTGAAAATTATGTCAGAGAAATGAGATAAAGACGACTATTATACTGTTTGAAGGCCATCATCTAGTATAGCTGTGGAGGATAAATGAAAATGGAAACCAGTAAGGAACATAATATGATATGCTTATGGTATTTTGTCTTTGAGCTATTAGCAGGTGCAACACTATTGGCATCAGTGGAGCTGTCTTCACTTGCTTCGCAGCTCAACGTGGTCCTGTATCTATTTTATATGCCTACATTATATAGTGCTTGTGCTATTGAAACACAACAGAAAAGTTTTGAAATGCATTAGAATGTTAGACTATATAGAGTGGTTAAAATGTGTACCTGCTTTAACTGCTTGCCATCTGAAATACAAGGAGATGAACCTAAATCATCTGCTGTAAATGCATGTAAAGAAGTTTTGGATTTAAGCCCAGATATGAATATACAAATAGATAAAGTTTATAGAATTGTGACACAAAGTCTCAGGGGTTTTGTGGGAATGTCAAAAACCACTCAGCAATCAGAACATATGCCTGCCATGTTAACACATCTATGCCTCTGTCTCCAAAACAGATTATGGAGATGGCTGTGAAACAGAAAAAAAAGAGCTTTTATTTAAGAGCTACCTTTGCATATTTTTCCAGACTTAACTAAAGCTACTCAAATGGAGCGACAGCCTAGGATTTCCTCTAAGAAGGGTTTTTAAATGAGGGATGTAAGCCTCCCATTTTGCATCTGGCAAAGTGGAGTGATCGCTATGGAAATAGGCAGCGTAGCCTATGTTTCTGCATGGTGATCAAGCTAAAGCTTTTCTAAATTGCTGATCTGCTTCCCTTGTTACAGATGAATACATCAGAGGAAAGTCGATAGAAGTTGTCTGGCTTAATGACAGATTGGCACAAGATCCTACAACAAGGCGAACTTTGATTCTTACCCATGCACTTAGCAACTTGTCCCAAACCTTCACTATTATGAGCTAAGATTCTGGAGAAGAAATAATAACTTATTTATGGTGATTTATGAATTGAGAGGACAAAAAAGAATGAAGCTGCATTTTCTACTGTATTGTAAATTACTCTGCAAGCATCTGAAATCCGTTGTTATAAAAAGTAATTATTAATTTGTGTAGTGCCATAAATGTATGTCCTAGGCTATTAGCCCTGCACAAGTGAGTCTGTTGTTTTAATTGACTTCAGCGGGACTGTTTATGTGAATAAGATGAGCAAAACTTTGGCTGTGAGGGAGCATTTCTCAAAGCTTGAGGCAGAATAATCACATGGGTGTGAACAGACCTCTCTCTTTTTCTCTACCAACTTTCAATTTAAGGAGGAGTGTTGTAAAAAAAAAGAAAAAGGACTATCTGTATCTTCTTTTCCAACATGAAAAGCAGTGGGGCATGGCCCCAGCACAGAGCTGAGCTCTGAGGGCAGTGCGTGCCCCGCCCTGCTGTGGGGTGCTCCAACCCCCCTCCCACCCCATAGCTCTGATGGGCTGTGTCTTCACATGGGGGCACAGAGCAGCCCACAGTGCAAACGTGCAACGGAGACCACACTGCTGGGAGTGTAAGGAAGGGATTAATCCAGGCTCTCATTCAGTGTGAGGCTCGGCCCATCTGTATTTAGGAGAGACATGGGGCATTGTGGCCACTGCAGCTCCACATCAGCATGGAAGGCAGCAGACAACTGCCCAGTTTCTCCTGTACAACAGCTGGTTATTGTGCTTCTGGGATGTGCATAGTTTCTTCTGGAAGAAACCACCACGTCAAATGGGTGTCTCTTCCACATATGGAGATATTTTCTCAATGGTCCTTTTGAGCCATCTAAATTCTTCATTTTACAGCATCACGTAAAATACTTGTAATGCTATTAACATGCAAGATGAGTCTAAATATGCACAATCCTTTTCTGTTTAAATGAATTATTATAAAGCTCACACAGTTCACAAACAGCTTTGTGGATCACAGAGTTTCACAGTACCTTATGTGTGAGAAACAATCAGAAATTTGATTTTTTGAGGTTACGTTTTTAAAAACCTTTGATATTGCCCATGAAAATCAATTTCCTCCTTAGAAGCTTAGGACTTGGGAAGGGGGTTATTCTCACATTTTTGTGAATTCCTACAGAAAAGCAAATGACCTATGCTCAAAAAGTTGGCAGGTGACTTATTAAAAACTTCTCTCAAATCTCCTTCAGGAAGTTCATTAAAACTCTATTTGGAAATGGCCAGGTGCTTGCTTCCCACAGCGCAAGAGGGAAATCTGTCACCCTGTTTAAAAAGATTGTTTGGTTACTTGGGATAAAGAAATAATAATTATACCAAGCTGTGTGGTTTTGTGATGGAAAACTGTGGCTTGGTGAGAAAAGTGCCAAGGTCGATGCAATGAAAGACCCACAGTGAACTCAGACCTGATTTCAGAAGTCAGTGGTGGATGGAGGCCAGGAGAACAAAGTCTTCTCTGTGGTTCACTTGAAAACACTTTTTAAGATTCTGGATAAAAATAACTCTCTAGCTTCTAAAAGCTAGAGAGTTTTTAGATTGAAAATATATCATTAGAAAATATTTTTATATGTTTTATGAGGATCACTAAGGCTGACAAAATTACCTTGTTTGACACTGGATTCTGTCCTAAATACTACGGCCAAGTCAACTAACAGGAAAATAGTAAGGCTAAGCCTTTTTCATTCTTTATTCTGCCAAACCACTGCCTCTTGCAATCAGGATTGATTACAAACACCCAATTAAGAGGCATTTGGAACATGATCTGAACACTAATCCTGTCTCTTTTTCTCTTTATACCTAATTATCAGTCTTAAGATGGGTATTAGCACTTTAATTAATAGATTTGCTTTAGGAACTTCTACATAAACTAAGAAATCTATACTATATGCATAAATGTGTGTATATATGCACAGTCTTAAAGAAGTGCATATAACATATGCCTATATCCAAGTAGTTCTGTGTGATATATAAGTCTAGACATATACATGTGAGTGCACGTATATCCTGTTTTCAGACATAATTTCATTCTTTGGAAATACTACAAAAGAAAATAATTGAATTCGGGTTTACATTAGCTGTATAAAGAACTCTATAACATAATTATCAAATTGTGATCCAATGTTATAGTTTGCAATAAGCTATAATTAAGAAACTAATTTTCAGCAACACATAGGTTTTTCTTTTAATTACATTAGCACAGCAGAAGCAGGGGGAGAGGAGAGCAGGGTGGGGTTGACTGAAAACATATTGAGTGTTTCATGGGGCTAATGCCAACGACCCTGGGTTTCAATTTAGAAAGGACTCAGCCCTCTGTTCTGAATTTGTCTATCTCTGTCCACAGAAAGGATGAAGGATTAGGCTCACGGGAATCCATATTTGACCCGCAAATGTTTTTCTGTCTGAAGGTTATCTAGTTGTAGCACATCAAGACAGAATTCTCCCCACAGTTCACTTAACTGTCTGGATTAATAGAAACACCTGCATATGATTGTTACTATAATTTTAATGCGCTAGTGCACAGAGACCCAAGTCGAGACTTTATTGTGCCAGGGAACGCACCCATACACATAGAGTGCAAAACCAGGCTCTGCATCCAACAGCTCAGCCCCAAACGCAGGCAAACACAGACTCTCTAGCTATGACCAGGCAGTTTGGTCATGGTTTCCCTAATACCTTTCCCTGAGAAAACTCAAACCCAAACCACTACTCTAAAAGAAAGAATTGTTAAACAGTTTGACAACAGAGACTTTCAGAATAGTTAACTGCTTGGATAAACAACAAAAGAGTCTGTTTATTACACTGTGTAATCAGAAAAACAATATAATTTCCAACTTCTTTCAAATCTTGTTTAGTCTCTAAAGCACAATAATAGCATTATCTTTAGATACTTGCATCTGATACTTGTGTGCCAATACATACTGAATCCTGTAGCAAAGAGCACATACTTGTATATACTTTGACAATCTAGAACCTTTAAGTTAAGGAAAAGTATTATTTGTGTGTGTGTAGGGAGAGGTAACACTCTCCATGTCTACTGCAACAAGTGTTTTCTGCTTCCCTGATCCTGCGCAGGCTCTGGGCTGACTCCTTTCCTTGGCACGGTTTACTGTAGCCTTCCAGAGGGTATCAAATGGCAGTGGTCACCAGGAGGGCTGTCTGGAGTCTAGCAGCATGCTCCCTTAGAAAGCCTTTCGTGTGCTTTATATAAAGTAGAGAAATGCCCTTGAAGTGCACCCAGAAACATGAGATATCACATCCCCCAAATCCACTGCAACGACTCATCTTAAACTATGCCAAAAAATACTTGTTTCTAGCTTTGGGGACAGAATGAAAGATGGTCCCCTTCATCTCTTTAGTACTCCCAAATAATCTCTCAGTAACCCCAACAGCTCTTGAGGGACAGATTTCTGAGAGAGACAAGGGGGTGGAGAAGGGTACGGCCTTCCCAGTGGGTCGGTGCTGGGCCCCACGTCCCACTCACGGCTGTGTCGAGCCTGGCTTTGACAGAGAGACATTTGCCAACCTCCTGCAGTGAAGTACACGGTGGGGTGGCTCAAGGTGTGTGGGCCAGGTTTTTTAGTTAATTCAAATCAGAGCAAACACGGGCATGTGGGCGTTCCTCCAGCTGCCCTCAGCAGGTGAGGAGGGGGCATTCCCGCCTAGCTTGGGTATCTCGTCCTGAGGCAAACAGCTAAAATCCCGACGCTGATGCCCAGGGGAGCGGGGCAAGGCCATTGAAACCATATTTCTGTTTAAAAGCTCAGAGGCCTTGGCTCCTTCAGACTTCTCTGCTCAACCATGGGCAAATATGGTCCCTGCCTCTCACAAGCCTGAACAAATCTGCTCCTTTGCTAGCTCTGCTGCTGACCTCGCGTTGTCAGCGGCAGTCACCTCACTGCCTGCCGCACTCAACAGCAGCGGAAGGAGAGGGAATTAGGAAGCTCTGACTGACACTTGCCATCAAAACGACTGATACGGTCATAAACCAGTCCTACAGGGCCTGTGCTGCACCCTTCCTCACAGCCTTAAAGAATAACAGGAGACAGCTCTGTGTAAGCGGAGGGCAAAGTTCCCGTTGCTTCCAACAATAACAGGGATGCGTTGGGCCCAGACCCTCCATTACACCTGAGATGTCCTTGGTGCAGTTTGTGGGAGCAGTTCAGGCCTGGTAAGGCCGGAGCCAGGCTCTAGCTGCACCGCTGGGCAGTCAGAAAGCAGCTGCCGTGTGCAGCCATTCACAGGGCCCTTCTGACAGGCAGGGCTTGACGGGCAGCCCAGCGATGTCCTTGACAGGCAGTTCTCCTGGGCAGCTAGGATTGCCATGGCAGCTCTCCTCTTACTCCCATTGGCTCAACCCAAAGGGCTCAAACCACCTCTGCATGAGGGAGACACAAGACACACAGTCTGCACAAAGCAGACCTCGCTGCATGGAAGAATAGGAACCAGGATTTAGACAAAAGTAAATGAAAGTTTAAACTTTGCAGAAACTGAAGAAAGGCTGAGCCGTGGCTTGCCTTGCTCCTGTTTATTTTACCAGCCTCAGTTTGTTATACCTACAGATTTATAGCATAAATCCATTGACATTATTTAGAAATAATATGGATGGATGAATTTCTAACGTTATTAAGGTCTATAGGAGTTCCGTGGGGCTACAGTTTCACTCTGTAGGGCTGGATAGCTGTGCTGTCTTCCTTACTCAAGGATCTGGAGGAGCTGTTTTCTTCTATATAAACAAACATAGGTATTTTTTGCTCTGTATTCTATAACTGGCTGAAATTTCTATACAGCTCTAATCTCATCAGTGTAACTAATCCCTGGTAAATGCAATATAAAGAATAATTATCTATGACATCTCTCCTCCTACAACTTAAATGTTTCCAAAATGGGCAATTTTTCCTTCCAAGGGATTTGACAGCATTGCGTATACACTCCATAGTTTTCAACCAAGGATGATATTTACTCCTTACGTCTATAAATGATGGCCAATAAAACAATTGTGCTGTGTGGTATATCTATGAAAACCTTGTAAAACAATACAGTCAAGTCTGGCAACAAAGTCAATAATTTGTCAGTAAGGAAACCACTATTGGGCTTTCTCTACCCAACCCTCCACCTTTCTTAAGCCCTTTTCTTCTGAAGCTTCACATTCATTTTCTTAATGTTTTTAACCTAGTGTCTGTGAAATTTTATTGCTCCCTAGATAATGACATCTGATCTGAATGTAACCACACACCTCTTTGCTCAGCAACATTTGTCACAAACCATTATAAATTATCATGCTGATAGTGTGCATTGCTGGGAAACCGGAAAAGTTCCATAAATTCAAAGTACTGTATCAGTGACATTCTTGTTTATTATCTAGGTATAAAGTTTTACTAGATTCAAGATGGCTACATTTACACAGTAGGGTACTTCAGCAACATGAGACTTCTACAGCTTGCACTAAGTGCTGAAAAGCATTTACCACATGCGACAAACACTGGAGCATTTTAACTAATATGTAGCCATATGTTTTGTCTCTTCTATTCATTTAACCATGTTCCTGACTCCAAAAATGCATGGCTATTATCGGGGCTTGCTTGAGAAAAGGCAAAACGGCAAACAGAAACTACTTTTCTCTTAAAAGTACAACCATAATTTCTGTTTCTTGGCCTCCCAAAGAGGAGGCATAACACTCATTAAAGTTAAAAGTTAAAAAGAGACTGTGTATTTTTTCATTATGTATATCCTTGATAACAATCTGTGGTTGACATGATTGTATACTTCCCGTCGAGACCCAGTATTTCCATTATGCTGGTTCAGTAGTTCTGGCTAGAAGATTTTTTATTAGATGAACCTAGCTTGTGTGAACATATTTTTAATTATTTGCGTATCTTTATTCTTCAAAACTGTGAAAGTTGAGTCCTTTGGAATGCCTCCAGAGAAACAGGAATTTTCACCATGTTTGTTTGAAATTTAAAACAACTCAAATGGTTCTGATCGTCAGAAAATCATACATATATGAATTTTATTAGGAGTCATTTGAGAAATACTTATTCATTAAAGCACAGCATAATAAGTAGGTAAATCAAGAGCATATTTTTAAAATTAATTCCAAACTCTAACATACAAAGAGACTAACTGGGAACAGCTTCAGTATAGCAAATACTTAGATTTGCTGCTTTTCATTCTCCTCAGAGAATCAACCTTTAACCAGTTTTACATTTCAATACATCTAGCCCTTTATATAGAGTAATATTCAAAAAAGTTAGATAAGGTCTGCTGATTTTCTTGTTGACACTACGGAACAAGAAGGTAACCTTTCCAAAGTCACATTGTTTTCCCTCCCTGGGCTTACGGGGTCCTTGTTATTAAAGTTGTTTTCAACACTAACTAAGGTCTAAGATGAGATGAACAGCATTATAAAGAGGATTTTGGGAGCTAGGCCAGCAAGCTAATCTTCTCCTCTAGTCTACTCTAATTGTATGGGGCATTTTTTGTTCCCAGACATGAATTCCCCTATCTCTCATTTTCTATCTGC
This sequence comes from Balaeniceps rex, assembly GCA_013401315.1. Taxonomy (NCBI): domain Eukaryota; kingdom Metazoa; phylum Chordata; class Aves; order Pelecaniformes; family Balaenicipitidae; genus Balaeniceps; species Balaeniceps rex. The sequence goes on from VYZW01032022.1 coordinate 43,250, forward strand.
ATTTCATATTTAAGTGCTTATTAATTTCCAGTGCTAAACCTTTCAATAAACTAGAGTGTAACCTAAATTGCACATTTCTAGATTGCAGACTGAGTTGCTAATAAACTAAGTATATTAGGAAATCAAAATGTACTTAGCTGCAAAACCAAAAAAATCTTGTGATATGTTTTATTGCATTAATCTCCTGTTGTACCCAGTATTTGGTACAAGGAATGTGAATTTTGTAAGTAGGCACTGAAATTTCAAACCACAGTGATTGTTGACAAATTCCTGTTGCTGAAATAATTTTCTATTATTCTAGCCCTAAGTTTTTTGGCACAAACACAATCCCTCTCAAGTTAAAAAGAGCAATTTTAAATATACGTGAAGTAGCAGCTGAGTAATCTATCATAGCCTAGAAGATTCGCATTTCAGCATAGGCCAAATAACGGTAAAGTCATCACCATTGCACACTGCAAAGACAATGCAAACAACCCTGTTTAGAGACTTCCTTCCACCCACTGCCATCTCATTACTGCACTGGGCCCCCTTTCAGAGGAAGAAATAATGCAGGGGGGAGAGTGGACAATGAATATTGAGAAGGGAGCAACGGAGGGAGGGAGTCAATCCCTTCCCTGGACCCAGTTCAGCTCAGTCTAGCACTGTTTAACACAACACTATGCCACAAAGATTACTTGTTCTTCAAATAATTGTATGCTGTACACCACTTCACTGCTGTCAAAGACCATGTTGGTTTTACAGCGTTGGAAAAACATGTATTCTAGCAAGGAACAAAAAGTAATTGATACTGAAATATGCTCGATTTAATTTCCTAATCTCTATCTAAGAGACAAAGAGAGACAGACAAACATTTTAAAGCATTAGCACTGTCCCACAGAACGAAAGCAAAACCTCTATCAAGAAGACACAAGAAAGTGAATCATTGCCTGAGTACAACAAATTAAAAATTAAAGAATGGGAAGTCAGCGTGTGAACATATGGCGTGAATATGAGCTGCAGCTCCAACACCACAGTAAAAACTCATTTTAACAAAGAGTCAGTTTAGTTTTATGAGCATAGGGCTTTCCTGCATTATAACTCAACTATGGTACTGAAATGCTGATGTATAAGAGATTATAAAAAACAACAAAAAAGCAGCTAAGCACCATACTGCATCATTAAAGAACTTCATTTTAAGGGAAAATCAATAATTGTGATCTAAGTAATCAATTTATTAAACAATAGGAACAAAGATGTGCATGGTAAAAATTAAGTGCTTGAGTACAGTCGTGCTCTCTCTCCAAGTCCAACCCTTTAACCTCATGGTCTGTTACAACCACTCCTGATGATGCTGAGCATCATTTTACAGGACCAAATCCTGTAATATCTTGAATACTCCCATGAAATGCCAAACACCAATGGCTATTGAGTTTAATCTCTTTCTGACATGCAGAGAAAACCTTGACTGGTAGCATTAATGAACAATAATTCTCTCTTGCAGTTGTCAGAAGAGGATGAAAAAAACATGATACTCAAGAAATTTTTAAATAATGAATCACTAAAATATTTTCTTCATGAAACGAGTAGGCTGAATTTAGAGGGCATATTGAAGAGGGGGTGATCTGACTGTGTGTTGCTTTGTGCAAGCTATGTGGTTTACAGATTTGGGGAAAAGTGGGGAACAGCTTCTGGGAGGCTCTGACTCCCCTTCTCACTTTTGGAAATAGATGGTCAAATGGAATGCAAGCACAGGGGAGCAAAGGAAGCCTCAGCTATCCCCTTTCTCCTCTCAGGGCACTACAGTAGAGCAGGAGGAGGGGAAAGAAGAGCTACTGGCTATAAATCAGCAGCAAAGGGAGAAAGGGGGAAATATGACTGTCAGTCCTGCAGTCCACTGCCCCTTAATGGGTGAGAGTAAATGCCAGACTAACTCTGCGTTAAGAGGATTTGGCAATTTATAAATTGCCTGTTTCTGCCATAAGCTGTTTGTAGCTGCGGGGATACAAAATGAAAGGGAACTAATTTTTGAAACTCTAGAGACTTACTCAGAAAAGCAAGCAGGCAACGGTGCCTCACCCTAATCGCACCCCCATAACGCACATCATCATCATCCACTTGCCTCTCCCATCAGGCAGACAGAATTCAAATATACTTTATAAAGCTCAAAAAGTTGCAAAGATGTTTTTAACATCTTTTTTTTACCCACCCCCCCCGCCCCTAAGGATGCTCCGCTGAGCGCCTCCTGCGTCTTGCCACACCAAACACGGGCCGCAGCCCCTTGGCAGCGACGGGGACCGGCCGCGGGCGCGGCGGCGGGGCGGGGTGGCGCCGTGGCGCTCCGGAGCGCGGCGCCCGCACTTACTTGCAGTCGCGGTCCTCCAGGTCGAAGTGGGGGTTGAAGTTGATCATGATCCGCTGGTAGGGCTCCGGAGCCTGGATCAGCCACTCGCATTTTTGGCTGGGGTGGTAGGACTGGGGGTAGCCGGGAGAGGTGAGGTACCCGGGGTTTAAAATTTTGATCGTGTCGCCGCACTTATCTGCGGGGGAAGCAAACAGATTGGCTTTTTTTCAATCCCCCCTGCCCCGGCAAGCACTCGGTTTCAGCCCGCAGCAGCGAACCAGCCGACCGCCGTGGGAGTGCTGGGGGGCGAGAAGGGGTTGCAGCCTTCTTCAAGCAAACTTTTGCTCCATCCTTACACCTTTAACGCAAAGGCATCTCTGCAAAGGAAAGAGGCCTGCCTCTCCGTGCCCAGCCTTAAGCCCAGCGGCCAGACAGGCAGCAGAAGATATCCCATTTCTAAACAGTACCCTTTCAAAAAGCCCCTCCGCCCCGAGCAAACAGTGCCCCTTACACTGTTAAAACCTTGCAGCTTCACAACAGTGTTAATGTTGACTCAGAAGGGTGTCTGAGATAATTATCTCCAAAAAGTATAATCTTCCTAAGTATGAAGTTTTAAGGAAAGCTGGGAGGAAAGCTAAAAGGATGCCTTTTGACCCCCTGCCCGGCTATGGGATAAGCCTGGTCTGTGTCACTGACCACTGGGATCGTCTTGGTGGATCCAAGCTCATTCGCAGCAGACCCTCCCTTTGTTTTATCAGTCCATAAATCTAGGCAGGTTGAAACTATCTGTGCTCTTCAAACCCAGGCTAGCAGAGTACAAAGTGGTTTTAGTGAAGCAGAAATCATTCAGTATTTATTCCTTCAAGGAAGTTTGTTCATGCTTGGAGACTGCATCAAAGTAATGGAGCAGAACAACATCCTTTCCTCTTCCCTCTGTCCCCTCCTCCCCCCAGCAACAACAAAGATTTATTTCTAATAGCAAAATAGTTGCAAAAGTTTCCAGAATCACCAAGTGTAACTGCGAAACATGGTATGCTGCATCTTGCTCCTTTGGCCAGCATTGTCAGTATTGCTTTTTAAGGTTTATAGGAAAAATAAAAAGGGAGAAGAAATCCAACCTACACGGTCACTCACTTCACTGGCCAGTGCAGGTTTGTTATCACTTTTTTACTACTATGGATTTCTTTCTATAGATCTTCAGGGAGGAAGGACTTTCTCCACAAATTGATTGTTTAATTTTGAGCAATAAAATATGACACTAAACCACAGACAGGAAGAATGTCCACACTAAAAAGCAAGACTATATATCACTACATCCCAATAATGTCAAATACAGGCTGCAGTGCTGTATCTAATACATTCCCTGTGAAAGCAAAATGGCATTCCTTGCTCTCAGCATGAATTTATAAGTGTACGGGATTTTATTGTAGGAAAAACAGGTCAAATGGAAATGAATGAGGAAGTGCACATCAAAAATGCATAAAGCCACACTCTTTATAGAAATTATTTGCCATAAATTAGGAGGGAAGGGGATGATACATACTCAGCTGTATGGACAAAACCCAGATATTGCTAAGCTTGTTGCTGGGAAAGGCTATCTTATTATTTATTTCCGCTTTGCCTTTGCAAAACAGGCTGTTTTTCTCTGACCAGAACAAAAGGCGTTGCAGCTCAAAGCTCAAAAGCTGTCACTGGTGATCTTACTAATCCGCTGTCTGGGGCTCTCAGGGAATCTTGCCTTTTCCTCCCTGTGTAAGCACACTCGGAAAGTGATCCTGTCTCATTAAGCCCACTCCAGCCCTGCAAACAACATGGCAGAGTCTGGCATCTGTTAAATGCCTGAAATAAAGCAGTGCTGCTTCTAGTCACTTGACAGAGTCACTTCAGAGGACGCTGAGGTAGACTCACCACCACCAGCGCTCCTTAATCTGCGACTTCTGGGAAAGTGACAGTGTAATAAGATAATGCGGTCTGCTAGACTCCCTGGCTCTGTGCAATCTCTCTCACACTTGATTAAGAAGAGCAGTTTCTAATGACTTTGGACCATTAGCTCTAAATAAGGTTAATGAATTAATTTAGCAGACAGTAGTACTGCATGTAGGTGAAGGTGGCATTAGTAGGTCTGGTAGGTTACAAAGGAGGTTAATGGCCTTGGTGACTCCAGCAGGGCCACCACATTAACCGCTCATGGTGGAGGCTTCTGCCCAGAAACCCACCCTACTCCTCTTCTTTTAATGGGGAGAAATGAACAAGAGTACCGTGTGGCCCCCTCCCACCCCTCAGAGGGTGCAGGACTAGGGGCAGTCCTGGTTTATGTGGGAGTCAGGGAGGTGGCTGCCTGCACCCCTCACCTGGGCTGGGGGGGTGAGCAAAGTGCACCTCTCAAAGCATCCCCAAGCCGGGCTTGGTGCACGCCTCTAGCGCCTTCACTCCTGCGCCACAGCACTGGAGGAGGCAGCTCGTCCTCATTAAATTAAGCAGCCTCCTCAAAACATATTGGGAAAGAGATTAACTTCCATCATAAAACACGCGATTTTAATACTCTCTTCCACAACACTCCACTTGCCGTCCCTTATTAAAACAATATACCAGCATAAGTGGAGGGTGCTCTCTTCTTTTAATTACTTTGATTGAAAACCCAGTCAAGCAAAAGTAAATATTTGATAATTAGTTAATAATAATTGCTCGGGATTTGTCGGGAAAGGAAAACTCGCACGAGCTGTTTCATGTGAGAGAGCCAAACGTCAAGCAGTCCCACAATTAGACCATCTTTAAAAATGCATCATGTAGTGAAATATTCACGGTGCCCTGGCATTGTTCGGGGAAGGAGGAGCACGCTGCTTTTAATTAGTTGTGTTTTCAAGGGCTGCTCGATAGTACACTAGCTACATCAGTCATTTGTTACGGGATTTCTCTCTTAGAAGGGAGTCTTGAGCCTTCACAGAGAAGCTCAGCTTCTGTCGAGGCACTGTGCAAGTTGCACGTAAACGGCAGACTTGGGAAAGGGGTAGTCTAGAGAGCTCTCCGTTTGAAGACTACCCGCAGGTACACACACAGGTAGTAAAAGGCACAATACTCTGAAATCTTACACTTTGGAAAAGGAAGGGGTGTGTGTGTGGAGAGAAAGCCTTCCCTTTAAAGTGTTCATTATCTTTCAGATATCAAAGGCAACACTTATTTAATTGCCTATGGGAGGAAATATTATTAAGATAATTGGCTGTCCTGATCTAGTGAGAACGAGCAGCCTGCCTTATACAAAAACCCGAAAGAGCGGAAAATAAAGTCGGAAGGCCATGCCGGGGCGGGCGATCCTCGGGCGAGGACCACGCCGCCTCCCTCCTCCGGCAGAAAGTTCCCCCCAGCCGGGCTCGGGTCGGTGCCGGCCCGTTCGTCCGCCGGGCCCCACCGTCCGCCCCCCGCTCCGGCCGCCCCGGAGCCCAGTGCAGCAGCTGCCTGCCCGGGCTGAGACCCGACGGCCCCCATGACACTTACCGCTTCGCAGAGCCCTGGCGAGGGTGAAGGTGAGGGCTGCACAGTGCAGGAGAAGTCCCCAATCCATTTTCCCTTCCGACAGCAGGGAAAGGAGGAAAAGAAAAAAAACCCGCCCTCCACGCACAACTCTTCCTAGGTCTTAAGTCCTCCAGCCGGAGTCAGGAGCAGAAAGCACGGTCCGCAAGGGCAGTCCCGGGGGCAGAGGGAGGCTGGCTTCTTTCGGTGCCTCAAGTCGCCCGCATCCTGTCATTTATCTCCGGCTCCCTCTCCCCACACTTGTTCCTTCTCCAGGCGCCGCTGCCCCTGCCATTCCCAGCAAGACTAGAAAGCCAAATGAAAACGAGGGGAAACAAAACAAAAAAAACCCCAAACCCAAAAAACAAACACACAAACAAGACAGACAAAAATCGTCGCGGCTGCTGGCACCTCGGGAGCGCTTTGCCGGGGCGGGCTCCGGGAGACGGGGCGGGGGTGCTCTGCGGAGAGGAGAGAAGGAAGGGAAAGCGGCCGTGAGCGGGGACCAGCCGGGCGCTGGAGTTTGGCAAACTGCGTCCCCCCCGCTTGCCCCGCTCTCCCGCTGCGGCGCGGCCGCGGCTCCCACGGGGCCGGCAGCCCCCGGGCGGCGATGCCCGGCGCCCCGCACTCACCTGCCCCGGCGGGAGGCGAGCGAGCGCGCTGCCGCCGCAGGGACTCCCGGCCG